>HE671285.1:28581-59998 GCA_000313835.2 Heliconius melpomene melpomene | reverse complement strand
AGCGCGACGGTGGCGGGTTTCGATTTAGAGGAATTTAGTGGAATAATTTTATCTTCTTGTGTCTCAATATTTACATAGTACACCGAATGTCGGCTAGACACTGTTTACATACTTCTAAGAATATCCGGACGAATTATTATAAAATTAAAATGAACAATTTAATTAAAAATTACATTTTGCTTAAAATCTGATTTTATAGCAGCTTTGCTTTTTTTATTGTATGTTTGTTCGTTTAGGTAATCTAATGGTAGTGGTAAGTAGGTATTACGTGATGAGTGGCGGAGCTCAAGACGCATTGAATATATATTTTGAACTTACATATTACTTTTGATTGTTCAAATCCAACACCACTTTAATGAGAAAAGCCTAAATTTTACACTTGTACCAAAATTAACGAACAAAATTTATTTTCTAAAGTCTAGTCTAGAAATCAGCGTTCCCACTCAACGAAGTCAGCAGAGTTGGAAGTCGTGTAGTGCTCTCATTAGTGCCTAATTAACAGAATTAATGACATGGTACCTTAATGACATGGTACGTCGATGAAAAGTGCCAAATATAGTCAATAGGTTGATTACTGCTGTCTGGTTAATGACTTCTGCCTATCAAGTGTGGGATCAATTTTCTCCTTTGATGAAGGACTTGTTTGAGTGATTCTGAACAAAAGTGGAATTACATTGATATATTAATTATGATTTAAATGTGCTTATGATTATTTAAATTTATATTTTTTTTTCTTCACTCTGGTGTCGAGGCAAAGTGCGGCGTTGAGTTCTGCCATTCAACACACAATACCTCCAGAATTATCTATATATATCCACCTACACTTGCCCACCGCAAATACCCTATAGATTTTAATTCCAACAGCTCGTATCTTTTACTGTGTTGCCTTAGAAACTTATTTTTTTCCTTAGAAGATTCCTGTGTTGCCTTAGAAGCTATTAGATGTGGATATTTGTAATTGATTTCAACTCGATACCTCCACATCCTCCTCCACATCAACATTACAATATTTATCTTGACAGACAGACATACAGATATATAAACAACTTAATGCTTATATAAAGGTTCCTTCTAAGGTGGTCTATTTTAAGGTACGGAACCCTAAAAATCCAGATAATGTATATAAAAAGTCTTTATTTTTTGTCACCGATGTTTTGTATAACGAATTTCGATTTTTACCTCAAAACAGAACAAAAGGTCACATTATATAGGACTACAGCCGCTCAGTTCGTGAAAGCCGTATTGTGGTTATACACTGAAAGATAAAGTTTTCTTTGTGAAAGGGTCTTTATGGTGCTTGAAGTTGATTCAATAGATTCTACCGCGCTATATTTTTGTTCCAATAATTTTACTTGACAGTACTATTTCAATGTTATACCGATTTTATATCAGACTAGCGGACGCGCGCAACTTCGCTTGCGTATTTAAGGGTGAATTCTAATAACCGCTGAAACATGTGTCCAATGAAATATTTTTAAGAGTCTAAATTTCAAATTTTGTAAAAATCGGTGGCGATTTAAAGACTTTTCCATACAAACTTTCAACCCCTTATTTGCACCCTTAGGGGGTGAATTCTAGAAAACCATAAAACATATGTTCAATAAAATATTTTTAAGAGTCTAAATATCAAATTTTATAAAAATCGGTGGCGATTTAAGAATTTTCCCATACAAACTTTCAGCCCCTTATTTACACCCTTAGGGGGTGAATTCTAGAAAACCATGAAACATGTGTTTAATTATATACGTTTAAGAGTCTGAATTTCAAATTTTATAAAAATTGGTGACGATTTAAAACATACCTATACAAACTTTCAACCCTTTATTTGCACCCTTAGGGAGAGAATTCTAGAAAACGATGAAACACGTGTTCAATTAAATACTTTTAAAAATGTAAATTTCAAATTTTATAAAAATCGGTGCCGATTTAATTTTTTTTCCATACAAACTTTGATCCCCTATTTCACCCCTTTAGGGTTAAAATTTTTCAAAATCCCTTCTTAGTGGATGTCCAGATTACGAATGTAAACTTTTGTCCAAATTTAACGTTTCTACCATCAGCGGTTAAGGCTGTGCGTGCGTCTTACCTCAGTCAGTGAGGACAAGTCCTTTTATATATATCAGATATTCATTGTTTAAAATTTGATGTTATTTTTTATTTCTAGCTTCATGCTGTATCCTAAATATATCAGGTTCCCTTTCTACTCAGAGGGAACCTAATGCTCCGATCCCCTCCTACTTTTTAAATAATTTGCGAGAGAGACTTTGCGTACTGTGTATCGTAACTCAATGCCGCGATCTATGACTTACGAGTTCGTCTTCCTAGAACGTGGGTATCTGAGAAAAAATAACTAAATATTTAATTTCCTCGAGTGGAAATTGTTGGCATTATATGTCAACCTTTAGTTAAAAAATGAAGAAAAATTGAAATAAAATAACCATTTTCATTAATTGAAGCTTCAAAAGCGATGTAGGTGTACCGCCTACACGAGGCTTCGCCGTATTTCAGTCTTAAATTATTCAAATATCAATGTTCTGCGTAATTGAATAATTGCAAATTCTACTTTAATATATTTTAGCCTACGGGCTTGGGGATTTATACCGAAGGCAGTTCTCGCTAGTGTTCTCCGTTTCCTTGTATTATCCTGAACAAGTTTCAAGACGCGCGGGTTCATATCAAGCTACGTTTAAAATATTTATACATTTTTAATTTCATGCTGTATCCCGCACATAGCTGGGTAGGTATAAGGGACCTGGGAACCTAGTGTTAAATCACTCAACTCCCGTTAAGAGATATTGCGTACTGAATGTCAGAGCTAAACGCCGCGCTTTGCTTCGTTACCTTAACGAAAATATGAAAATATTTCATTTCTTTGAGTGGCAATAGAACTCAGAAACTGTCGCGCTTACAGACGCTTGTGGCCTCGTGCCACGACTGTGGCAAATAAGCCTATATATGTTTTCTAAAAAATCTTCGTCACCTTCACGTGGAATAAAAGTTAAAAAATGTTAAAAATACTCCGTATGCGTCGTCGAAGCCTTCATGGAATTTGTATAGAATAGCGTCTGTAAACGAGATGGAAGTGAGTTCGATCTTCTCACGGTGGAATGATTATGTTTTAATTTTTTATTCATTTACCTGTTGTGGTTGACGAACTGTGGCGCACAGTTTTGTTTAAAAGTAGGAAAATGAATTTCTTAATAGCCATATAGGGGACATGGGCCTACCTCATTATATAGTAGCTACCGCACTACTACCGCGTAAGACTGAAAAAAAAGACTTCGAAAGTTCTTACAGATAATTTCTTACAGATAAGGAATAGCACCTGCCCCTAAAACTTGACAATTTTAACGTTTGCTTACAGTGATTGATGGTCGTAAAAAACAAACTACTGTCGATTTTAACTTAGCACTATATTGAACGAAAAGTTGTCTTTAAAAGAAAATTATTATCTTTGTAGACACTTTTTACGTATTTTGAAAATAATATAACTTAATGATCTCGTAACCCAGTAGTTTCTTTATATTATAAAGCGTGAAATGGGGGTCCCCTCTAAGATATTTAATACTACTTTTTATAATTAATAAGCTCTGCTTTCTATCTGTCTGTACGTCTATCACCAGGCTGTGACTTTATGAACCGTAATAGGTAGATAGTTGAAATTTTCTGAGATGATGTATTTCTGTTGCTAAAACAACAAAAACCTATAAAAAACAAAATAAAATAATATTTAAGGGAGCTATCTTACAACAGATATGATTGTGTACCCTTAGTGAACGAGTCCTTCTCGTACTTTTTCCTTCATAGCAGCATGTAGGGGAAATGTATAAATTGTATTTATGCTTCCATCAAAAAGACGACAAACAATGAATAAAAACTATAAAACTAAACTAAGTTTATTGTTATTTGTATTATCTCGTAAAAAGTATCCGTGACGTGACATGTAACATGTAAGAATATTTTAGCTTGTCTTTTATTTTATAGTTAGAAACATGCAACCTGTAATCAGCCTGGCACCGCCATTCCTAAATCCACAGAAGATCGTCACCCGCAGCTTTTTTTGCATAGACAAATCTTTCCCCTTTACGTAGGAATTTCGAGAAAGGGTAAAAAGTAAAAATGTTGAACTATTTTTCGTTTTGTTATATTATAATACGTATACTACAAGTTTAAGTAAGTTCCAAGTACATTACCAGCTTATATGTATATATTCTTTGAAAGCAGTCCGAAAACTTTAGAGCTCCACTCTAAGCCGCTTAGAAATGATAAATTGATCTGAACAATCCTTTCGAATGCAGCATTACAGTACAATTTAGTTCCGACGACGGCACGTAGCTACTATGAATGGATACGTGACAGAAAAATAAAAATATTTTATATAATGCACACATCTTGGATGTCTAGAGAATTGCCTGCAACGCTGTCATGTACGTACTTGAGAACGGGACCTTGCTGTTTGTCTGTCTTTCTGTTCGTGTGTTATCAAGCTGTATCTCATGAACCGTGAGAGTTATAGAGTTTAAATTATTGACAAATGATAAAATAAAAAGTGATGAAATAATAAAATACTCTTTGAGCGTAAACACGATGGTCATGAGTTCGATTCCCCTTGGGCTCATCTAATTCAAAGCTACCTTTATACAGTACTAGCGGCCCGTCCGCGGCTTCGCCTGCGTGAACTACGTAATTATTAATTTCTGTCTCATGAGTACGTACGTCCTATAAGTGACGTCCATGCAAAATTTGAGACTCCTAGAACTTGTAGTAATGAAGTTTCATATAAACTTTCAACCCCAAAAACACCCCCTTAGAAGTCGAATATTGCAAATTCCCATCTTAGCGAGCACCTAGGTCCTATTAGTAACTTCTATGCAAAATTTGGGATTCCTAGCACATGTAGTTTCTGAGATTTCGTGATAAGTGAGTGACCTTTCGATTTTATATATATATATAGATTAATTGTAATTCAAATCTACTAATAAGTTCTACTAAAATCAGCTTCCCGCTGTTTCACACACAGCAGGGTAGGCAGAGGGAACCTAGTATTAGGACACTTAGGATCGTGAAGACATTGCGTGTTGAGTGGCAGAACTCAACGCCGCGCTTTGCCTCGACATCAGAGCGAATAAATGGAAGTACAAATTTAAATAAATATTTCATCTCCTCGAGTGGAGATCGAACCCTCAACCAGTTGGTTTTACAGTCACACTCTGTGCCCATGACCACGACTGGCTTCAACACTCAATGTCTCTAAAATTGTGCGGTGTGTGTGAAACGGAATATAATGGAACCCTAGATTCCCTATACAGGCGTGATTCTGAAAACATATATATACAACATTCACAAAGAAATAAAAAAACAAAAAATCAACAAAAATATATAAATTCCCGAGTTACGCCATCAACACGTCCACCCGCCTGACCTACAATTGCTACTATTAATTACAACTATGTGGACCACTTTTTCTGAGCACCCATTAAATTTCCCATATGACATTCATACTGGGTTTTATGAGATGCATTTAATACTGGGGTATATCTTTTGTTATACTAGCTCTTCGCTCTTGCTTTTGCCTGGCTTTGCCTGATTTTTTTTCTGCTTCACGTTGTATCCTGCACTTACCAGGGTATAGAGACCCTACTGGATTAACACATGATATGTAGGCAGGCAGCTTAGGGAGTGCAGGGGACCACTAAAAAAGAATATCTCCCCTCTCTCCTCTCGAAATCCCCAATATAGTCATATTTACAACTAGTCGTCGCTTGAAGCTTTGTTTTTGTAAGTAAATTAAAATTTAATTAATTAAATAATTAAGTAAATTAAATTTTAATTTACTTACAAAAACAATAAAAGTTCGATACATAAAATTTACATACCTACTAATGCTTATAATAAAATTAAGCTTATACTTTAAATAAGTATGTAATGCTATTACAAGTGAATGTATAATACAAATTGAAGGAGAGCCTAATAAATATTCAATTAATTTTGTAGACATCTCAAAATTAGTTTTTAAGTGATGTCTAAGTATCTTGTTTTTAAAATAATATTACGAATAAAGTATGAACTCTAATTTCTAGGGTGCCGTATCTCAAAAGGAAAAATAGGAATCTTTATAAGACCACTGTTTCCCCTACAGGACAGATGGGTGTATGTTTATCCGTTTGTGAATACATACGAAAGGTACAATCATTTATATATTTTGAGGTTTTCGACGTAATTAATATCTATTTACTTCACGTTGACCTGGAATCACGAAATTTGACAAGAAATAAGTACCCAAGCCAGTCGTGGCGCAGGCACAAGTAAAAGACTGTAAACACAACTGGTTGTGGATTAAATCTCCACTCCAGGAAATAAAATATTTATTTAAATATATATTTTCATTTCTTCGTTCTGGTCTCGGGGCAAAGCATGGCGTTGAGTTCCGCAACTTAATACACAATGCCCCCTTATTCCACAGAAAGCGGACACAGAGACACTCTGTCTTACACTAGGTTCCCTCTCTCTACTCTACTATGTGCAGCGTGAAACTGATAAAAAATGTCATAACTTATATAAGTAAAAATAAAAGAATAATCGTTACAGAACACTTGATATGAAAATCCAAACTATGCCCAACCAGGTTGTTTTACTTTTTGATAAATTTCACACGTAACCTACAAGGTACATAAATTAAATTAAAAAAGATAGAATAGAATAATATAAGAATAGATTTTTCCAATTAAATGAATTTTACTATAACGTAACGTTTCATAAGGCTTCGTGCACGTGTCGCGGCCGACTGGCGATGGCGTCAACATGGTTCGTCCTTTTCATTGTACTACAACAGTTAGAGCGTGTAGGAAAGTGATTTGCAAACATCATCAGCTAATATTAAAATGACCAAAAGTATTATAAAATATAGTTTTTCGTATGTTGTATATTATATAATTTCTCTACTACTCTAAAGTTATCATACCATAAATAAGAAATAAATATTGTTTGTTTTTAACTTAGTACTGTTGTACTGTAGGCAGATAGGCAGAGAGAACCTTGTGTTAAAACACTCCATTCCCTACAAACTGCCAAATTTTCAAGCACGTGAAACAGTACGGATTTGAAAATACTGAATTATTTTGAAGTCGTCCTGGCGGAATAGAACAAAAGTGCGACTGAAAATTCGGCGGTTGCGGGTACGATTCCCACTCGAACGAATGAAATGGTCACAAGACAATAAGCGGCGTTGTATGTATTTCGCTACATTCTGCCCAATTTTTTAAAAAATTACAGTAATGACCCGTACCTAACCTCATGCGAGACAGAGTAAAATTAGCAGAAAAACGTTATAGATAAGTTCAAGGTTAAAGGACAAAAAATAATAACATGAAACACCTAAAAAGCACACAAAAATAGAAAAAAATAAACGATAGCTCTTCCTCAAATTCAGACATTTTAATTATGAAACTGGCAACTTTGAATTTATTTATCAATAACAACTGAGAGCTTAATTATTTCTTAAACGTTTCTATTCAAAGGACTTGAAAAGCTCAGTATCGTTATAACGGCAGAAGCTATTTTCCTTTCAAGGTGGTCTTTTTAAGTTAAAATATTATTCTATTGGATAGAAACTTTTAATATTACCTTCTTTTTTTTTTAATTCAGCAGGGTGGACAGAAAGATTCGATGAAAGACTCCCTCTTCCACTTTACCTTAAAAAAATCCTCGTCCTGACAGGGATTTCACTTCGTGTTGTATACCGCGCATACTGCGGTAGTAAACTATTGGCTTAGTGTTGCTTTACTTATAAGCTGCCACGGCATGATTAGGGACAGTTTCATAATATACTAAAATTAATTACTTGCATATACTTACATAACTATTATTAAATATATATATATACACATACATACATACATATAATTTTCTCTTATGTAACAAAAATATATATATACAGGATATATAATAAAACAAACGAAAAATACAATATATAAGAACTAACATACAGATACGTGATCGAGACAGAAGACCCCAGTGTCAAGACGTAGAAGAACGCAGGAATGCAAAAATTCTACTTTTGAACATTTGAAGACTATTTGAGAGGATATCAATGCTAGCGTCAGGTTGTTTTGTCATCCTGTTATACTCGTCAGCTAATCTATTTATTGTAGCATTCAAGCCCAATTTTGTTTTTGAAATATTGCTGAAAAATAGAGTATAGTTACGTGCACGGGGTAACCTTGAAGGCACATTTATATTTAGTTTCTCAACAAGAAGGGGACAGTCTAGCTTACCATTAATTAATTTATACAAAAAAACCTGATCCAACAATTGTCTTCGATCGAACAAACTAATAAGATTGAAATATTCTAAGCGGCTTTTATACGTGGGCAATAGTTTAGCTTTATTACAACTGTAGGAGAGGTGCCATAGGAAACGCTTTTGGATACTCTCGATACGCTTAATATGCACTTCATAGTATGGTGACCAGACTTGCGCACAATATTCCAGACCAGATCGAACCAAGGCCGAATAAAGTCTAATCTTGGTATGAGGCTTCTTAAGATCTTTAGTATTCCTTATAATAAAGCCCAGCATTTGAAATGCTTTAGTAGCGATTTTGTCAATATGAATGTGGAATCTGATCCTACTATCGAAATGAACTCCCAAGTCGCTGATAGTTGCTACTTTTTCTAATGCCCTGTTGTTAATAATATAAGCTTGCGAGTCATTTAAATCAGTTCTACGTGAGAATCTTATATACTTACACTTATCTATATTCAGGGCCATGCGGTTAATCTGGCACCAATCGACTAGTCTGTTCAAGTCTTCTTGTAGGAGGTCAGCATCATGCTTGCTTTTTATTTGTTTTGCAATTTTAAGATCGTCGGCGTCACTGTGTTTAAATAGTGATACAATATCGTTAATAAATATATTAAACAAAATTGGTCCCAGAACCGATCCTTGGGGGACACCTGATTGGGTTTTAAATGGTTGAGACAAGTATCCACTGACAACAACCTTGGAAGTCCGATTACATAAATATGAGGAAAACCATTTTAATAGGTTACCTGTAATACCAATAGATGAAAGCTTGTGAATAAGAATATTGTGGTCGACAGTATCGAAAGCCTTACTTATGTCTGTATAAATTGTGTCTACTGGGATATTACAGTCAACTGAATCAGTCAAAAACGTTACAAATGAGACAAGGTTGGTGGTCGTAGATCGAGCCTTAAGAAAACCAAACTGCTGAGGCGATATCAATTGCTTTATATGCCAGGTGATTGTGGGTCTTATTAGTAATTCAAACAATTTGCCAAACACAGGCAGTATAGAAATTGGTCTGTAATTTTTTATAGATGCCGCATCTCCAGACTTAGGAATGGGTACAACTCTAGATTCTTTCCATGCGGTAGGAAAAAACCCGGATTTTATTGATTCGTTGTATATGATCGAGAGAGGTAAAGAAAGCGCTTCAGAACATTCAGTTGCAAATAAACTTGGTATACCATCACATCCTGCTCCTTTACTGCGATCTAGATGTTTAGGGCCAATCTGTACGTCATTTTGAGAGAAAGATAACCCTGCCAAGGAATTTATAATTGAAGAGTTGACTGATGGTGAACACACATCACAGCGTGCTAAAGTGGAAGATGGCGCTGTATAAACGGATTCAAAAAAAGATGCAAAGAGATTACAAATATCAGAGCCATTGGAGGCTCGTCTGCCGTCTAAATGCATTAATGATGGATAGGTACTTTTATTTTGCCGTTTACTTTTCAGGTTAAGTCCAAAATAACTTGGGATTTTTTGATAAAGACTCCTCTATGTAACAAATGTATTTCTTGTGACAAGTCTCGATCAAAAATAAACAGCGCTTTTTTAGCATTAGAAAAGAAAGCTCATCTAAAGGATTTTTATATTTACGATATCTTTCACGTACTTTATACTTCTCTTTAAGCAAGTTTATTAGTTCTTTATTGTACCAACAGGGATACTTTTGATGTACGTTCTTACTTAAAGGCACGTGCTTCGCTATTACCTCCTTGATTATTTTATAAAATGTATAAACCATATCATCAACATGCATCAGGACTGAGAATTCATCAACCCAAGAAATAGTGTTCAAATCATTTATAATGTTGTTAAAATCAGCTTTGTAAAAATTAAACTTGTCACTGGGAATCTTGGAAGGGAGACAGGGGGCATTGTAACATGACAAGACAAACTCCAAAGGTGGATGATATGGATCAACATTGCTAAGCACATATTTGCTTATTTGCAAATGCTCAATTGTTTTATTTGAAAGTATTAGGTCCAGAATCTTTCCTTGGTTGTTCAAAATTGTATTTTGTTGCTCCAAATTATTTAGAGCAACAAAATCAACCAACATGTTCCCCAGTGGGCCAGGTAATGACGGGGGCAAGTTATTTTTATTATTGGGCCATGTTATTGAACTTAAATTAAAGTCTCCTAGTACTAATGTGTTACAGTGAGTTTCTAAAATTCGACTAGTATTCTCAATAAAATGTTGAAGAATGTGTTTTTGAATCGGTGGGGGTATGTAGACCGCACATACATATAATTTTTCTAGGGAATCACGCGTGTTGCATATATCCAGTTCGACCCAAAGGTCTTCGCAGCCGCTCTCAAAATTGATTAGTCGGCGCGACTCAAGCCGTTTAGATATCGCAATTAGGACGCCACCACCAGATTTATTATAGTGAAATTCACTAGTCTCTCGATCACGTCTATATGTCACGTAACTTCAACACCCCGCTAATGATCGGCAACGCCTCTTTGTCCAACTGGCTATAGGCGCGCTCCGCCTTATTAAGCGTGTGAGATGCAAAACAAATCGGACGCTCCCCGCCGTCTGGAAAACGATGCGCCAATACACTACCGATGCCGTACGAGCTACTATCAACTGATAACACCAATGGTAACTTAGGATCATAATGTACAAGTACACGGTCACTTAAAATATTTTTTTTAACAGTAAGAAATGCCTCTTGACAATGCTTAGACCAGTTCCAAGCGACATTTTTATTCAGTAACATATATAAAGGTGAAAGAATATCACTACAATTAGCAATAAACTTAGAATAATAATTTACTAGGCCCAAAAAGGAACGTAATTGAGTTATGTCACTTGGAGCTGATGCATCCACAATAGCTTTAACTTTGTCTGGATCGGGATGTAACCCGTGCTTATCGATAACAAATCCAACATAAGTAATGCGATCTTGCATAAATGAACACTTTCTAATTTGATTCTCAGACCGACATCACGTAGGCGCTCAAATAGCCGTTTTAAATTATTAAGATGATCAGATCTATTACGGCCGGTCACGGCAATATCATCAAGGTATACCACTACCCCCTTCAAGCCCCTGAGAGTTTCTTCCATAAACTTTTGAAACTTTTCTGGAATACAACTTAAACCAAAAGGTGTGCGCCTGTAAACAAATGTTCCTAAGTGCGTAGTTATCGCCGTACATGCTTGTGAGTCATCGTCAAGTAATAATTGTTGGTACGCGTTCGTGAGGTCGATCTTAGAAAATTGCTCTCCACCGCTCAACGCTGAAAATAACTAATAACTAATAATTTTGGATTAATTGTTACCTTGTAATCACCGCAAATTCTAATATCACCCGATTTTTTAATAACGGGCACTATGGGTGTCCCGTACTCAGAATAATCAACCTTATATAACGTACCCTCTGCCACCAAGCGGTTCAGCTCTTGTTCCACAGGCTCGCGTAACGCTAAAGGTAAAGATCGAGCTTTGAGGAAAACCGGAGTTTTATCTTTTAATTTTAACGAAATTTGTTTAATACATGTACCTAATCCAGAACTAAACACGGAAGGAAATTCTCGACGTAAATTATCAACCAAAGAAGATTCCCTTAAACTATAAATAATGTCATCAATCTGCACTGTGTTAATATTTAAATGTCTTAACCAAGAACGACCGAGAAGCGGTGGCCCCCCCATTTTTAATAACAAATAATTTTAATTTAATAGCTTTATATTTGCCTAATACAACATCAACTAACAGGTAACCTAACGGTTCAACATTAAAACCTGAGCATTCACTTGCACGCGTACACAATATGGCCGATCATTATGCCCGCACACATTGAGACTGTACAGATCACCGTCGGAACTATTATCGCCATCCAAATAGTTTTGTACTTTAAGCTGCGTGCTACCTTTTGAATTTATTTTCACTTTGGTTAACGCGACACATCGATTTTAAATGCCCTTTTTGCCCGCACTCATCACAAGTATAATTTTTAAAACGACACCAATTAGCGCGATGCGATCGTCCACAACGCCAGCAACCAGGATTCGAAGCCGCTTCAACCGGCCCAGGTGCCGCCACGCGACCGCGGGTGCGCGCGCGCCTCTGCCGCCACTCGATGCAATGACTCAGCGCAAATCTGTCCGTTATCGCTCCCGCTCGCGAAGCTAACCTGCGCATGCTTCTCCGCCGCTTCTAACGCCAACGCCAGCTCGACAGCCCTTTTATAAGTAAGGTCCGACTCAGCAAACAGACGAGACCGCATCTCTTCACTTTTCAAGCCAGATACAAATTGATCCCTCAGATTCTCTTCCAGATTAAATCTAAAATTACACGTGCTCGCTAAATGCTTAAGCGCTTGAAGGTAATCGCTGAGCGACTCTGCCTCCCCCTGCCGGCGCAAGCGGAACACGTGTCCCTCTGCAATGTCGGACCGCTTCGGCTCGAGATGTTCACCGACTAACCTCACTAACTCCTCGAATGATTTTGCCTCCGGGTTATGAGGTGCACACAAATCACACATTAGGTCATAAGTAGGCTCGCCGACCAATGTTATTAATGTAGCCACTTTTAAACTGTCTTCAATTTTGTTCAATGCCACAAATTGTTCCACGCGTCTTATATATGCCGACCATTTTGTGCTCGATAAATCAAGATTCGATTTTTCCGATAGGCATATTTATACACAATAATTATAACTTTTACACTCGTCGCCAGTTAGATATTACGGTAATCATAGGTTAATATGTAAGGGAGCAACAAAACAAGGCCGAGTCGGTGACACAACTGATTTTATTATTATACCAAACTACCTACATACAACAAATAAGAGTAGCACAAATGTGGTTCAAGCGTTTCAAGTCTGGTTATATTGTAGTGTAGGAGATGAGGTTCGCCCTGGAATTATAATAAGATATAGATCTTATAATTTTTCTTAATATGTTGTTACACATACAGTAATTCTGTCTGTTTGCTGTATGACTTTCACATAAAAACTTTTGCACTAATTTTGATAAAACTTTTTGTTATAAAGCTATTATTACTACTCGGCAACCATATCATATCTTTTTTTGAAACACTAGAAGGCATCTAATCTACAAGATATTTTAATAAAAATAATTTTTTAATAAAAAAGTTGGTCAACATAACAAGCACCGAGTCTACTGTGGAATCCAAGATAAGCTTTAAAAGTAGTGAATATAACGACTATATAAACGTGAATATAAAGTTATGCAGCATTTCTTCGATTCAATTAGTTAAGATCTATTCCATAACCTAGGAATAGGAATCGATGAATGCTGGTCAATGAGCTTTAACAAATTTACATGCCATTATTAAGAGAAAATATTGCTTATCATCACTTCACTGGCGTCTTTGTGAACTACTTATGCGCAATGGGGGATAAATATAAACAAATTTAAATATAAATAGGTCCACAACGTTGCGGGCGGCAACTAGTGTTAAATTTAAAAAGGGGGGTTTTAACAGTCAAACTACAGTCACAATAGAAGTTGTAGTAGGTTCATGTTATATTATATAAAGTTTCATGATACACAAAACTTGTTGTTGTTGCATATTGGAAATTAGGTTTATTCAAGTTGTAGTTAAGTCAACAGATAAATATAAATAATTCACACAGCAATATACAACATTTTATAATTTCGGTTTTTAAGCGTACCATTAAAACAATAGGCCCAGGGGATCTGGGGCCTGGGGATCCAAAATAAATACATTTAACATTAGGCTGATAAGGAATTTAGCAAGTAGAATTTTCTTTTGAAATATACACGAAATTTATTTCTACATCTATTTACTAGCGGACACAGTGTCGGCTGCAGTAACGACAGCAGAAGGCTGTGCCTCATTTTCGTCAGCGGACTCGTCCTCATCCTCGTCATCCTCCTCGTCGTCATCTTCGTCGTCGTCATCCGATTCCGAGTACGAGTAGTCATCACCTTCCAAGCCTCCATCTCCGCCATCGTCACCGACTCCACCATATCCGCCGTATCCTACGATAATAAAAAAATGATTATATTCAAATTCAAATTCAAAATATTCTTTATTCAAATAAACTTTATAAGCATTTTTGAATCGTCGAATGTACATGTCAACAAAAAGCTACCACCGGTTCGGAAGGCAGTTCTGCTGAGAAGAGCCGGCAAGAAACTCAACAGTTGCTCTTTTTAAAGTCAATGGTATATTTTACTATTACATTAGCTGGCAGCTATCCTGCCTGATATTCAATAGACATTAATTCCATACATGCTTATCCTCTAAATATTCTTGAACAGTGTAATAAGCTTTACTTGTTAGAATTTTTTTTACAGATATTTTAAATTTTGGCAGTGGCAAATTAAGAATACACTGCGGAATTTTATTATATACACGTATACTCAGACCCATAAAGGATTTATTAACTTTTTGGAGGCGAAAACTTGGTGTAACAAGCTTATCTTTATTTCTCGTTTCTATCGTATGACTATCGCTATTTTTTCTATGACAATGTATATTTTGTCGGACAAAGAGAATATTATAGTATAGAAATTGGGAAGCAACTGTAATAATACCTGCATCTTTGAAAACATCTCGCAGAGAATCTGGAGCTCTTAGATTATAAATATATCTTACGGCTCTTTTTTGGAGAATAAATATTGAATTGATATCTGAAGCACTGCCCCATAGCAGCATTCCATAAGATAAAATACTATGGAAAAAGCTAAAGTAGACTAGTCGGGCAGTTTCAACGTCCGTCATTTGTCTTACTTTCTTAATTGCGAACGCGGCAGAGCTGAGTTTATCTGCAAGTGCTTTTTCAATTTTCAATTTATAGTATATAAAAATATAATAATAATATATATATATATAAAAATATATGGTCAATTTAAGCCAATATAATTTAAGTCGGCAGAATGAATTAGGCATTCTAGATTTGCCACTTCCAAAATTTAAAATATCAATAAAAAAATTCTGACAAGTAAACCTTATTACACTGTTCAAGAATACTTAGAGGACAAACATGTATGGAATTAATGTCTATTGAATGTAATGCAGGATAGCTGCCAACTAATGTAATAGATTGTACCATTGATTTTAAAAAGAGCAACTGTTGAGTTTCTTGCCGGCTCTTCTCAGCAGAACTGCCTTCCGAACCGGTGGTAGCTTTTTGTTCATATGTTCATTCGACGATTCAAAATGTGCTTATTATAAGTTTATTTGAATAAAGAATAATTTGAATTTGCTAGGTCTGCTAAAGAGGGCCTCACCAGAGTGTCCGTAGCCGCCGTCGTAGTCGTCGTCGTCGGCCGCCGCCGCGCCCTGGCGCCCGTAGCGGTGCGAGCGCGCTGCAATACCAATTATTGTTAGAAACAAGTAAAGTTAATGGGTAACTTAATGAAGATAACATGAGGAATAAAAATATATTGATTATCATTCAATGTTGTACCTCCAACCCATAAAAGACCCATGGAAGAGGTGTCCTCTTTCCTCATTCCTTTTTTGGTTCCCCTCTCTCCCTGGGTCAATATAATAAAGTCCTTCATGTGTCTCAACAAAAAAATTTTACTAAGCATTCTTTTTACATATGTTAAGGAAATTATATTTTACAATTGTCCTCTGCAAAATAATGTGGCTCTAATAGTAACACAAGCAACATTGCCTCAATATGATAGTTGCTATTTATATTTTGATCCTTTTTAACCATAAGTAGTTCAGGCGCTATATGGTATTGCCATCCGAAAATACATATAACATTTTTAAATATAATTTTCTTTATTGATAAAAAAATTAAAAAAAAAATTAGCTTCACGCTGTATCCCGCACACAGCAGGGAAAGCAGAGGAAACCTAGTGTAACACTCCATTCCCGACTTTCTGCCGAATTCTGTCCGTCTGTTTAGTCGCGCTTTGGCTCGATACCAGAGCGAAGAAATGGAAATATAAATTTAAATAAATATTTCATCTCCTCGAGTGAGGATTGATCGCACAACCAGTCAGTTTTACAGTCACACTCGTGCCACTGCGCCACGAGCCTCCGACATGTAAAAAACTGTAAGAGAATACTGACTGGACATGCTGAGGTCGGCGGTGACGTGCACGGCGTACCCGCAGCGCGGACAGGGCGGTGGAGCGCGCGCGGTGCCCCGCTGCGGCGCGCCCCGCCGCCGCACGTGCTCCTCGCAGAAGCAGGTCTTGCAGCGCAGGCACGAGTATTGCCCCAGCCGGTTGCAGGACTGGCCTAATGACGTAAATACATACTGTTAACTTACAAACACATGCCAATAGGTAATCACAGTCACATAAAAATAGCATCAGCAAAAATTATGCTATTTTTTTTTTTAAGTGGATAACAGCAAAAATACTAACTATCTGTTTAAGTATATTTATATATATATATTAGCTGCCCGCTCGCGGTTTCACCCGCGTGAACTATGTTATTATTAATTGCTGTCTCCATGACTACGTCCTAGTGACGTCCATGCAAAATTAGAGACTCCTAGCATTTGCAGTAAGGAAGATTCATACAAACTTTCAACCCCAAAAACAACCCCTTAGGAGTCGAATATTGCAAATTCCCATCTTAGCGAGCACCTACGTCCTATAAGTAACTCCTATGCAAAATTTCAGATTCCTAGCACATGTAGTTTCTGAGATTTCGTGATGAGTGAGTGACCTTTCGATTTTATATAAATATAGATGATAATTCATTTCCCCGAGTGGGAAGTGAACCCACCACTGTTGTGTTTAAATTCATACACTTGTGCCACTGCGCCACGACGGCCTCATCAAGTAATTTAAGTCTTTTGAGAATTTATTTTAAATAAATTCAATTAAAACTACAATAATATATATATATATATATTATATATATATATATATTATTGTAGTGGGGACAAAGCCACTCGCGTCCATAGGTTTTACCATCTTAACCTAGTGTATAAGACCCACCCTATACGTGTCCCCTGGGTGGTGCTAAATGAGTGGCAACGCCGAGTATCTGGCGGCGGTAAGTAACCAGACCAGCCCAGGCCTAATAAGCCTGCGATAGTGACGGGAAGGAAATGACCCGCACAATCCGCAACCTCTCGGTCATGTCTCGTGAGATCGGAGTTCTTGACTTCACTGTCCAGTTCAAGAGTGAGCCTCTATAAACTCAGCCCAATACTACCGGTGGGAAACGCGCCAATGGGATGAATGGCTGTGGGGTAAAACAGTCGTTAGCGCCAATCTCTGCGGACCCGGCAAACGCAGTTGTGTTATGCCTTCTTAGGGAATGGTGTTAACCCTAAGTGACCAGTTTAATCGCCTTTACTCGTGGGAATAAAATGAATATTGAAAAGCGAAACCAAACAAACCCAACCAATTTAACTCAACAGATCTTTCACAGAAGCATGTTCAACAAACCTCGCTCAAATTCTGTAGGTGCTACGCCAAAAGATATAACTATTGTACTAGACACACAAGACGGTAATAAGACAGATGAAACGGAGAATAAATTATAAGCAAGCTTTTATGATCATATAAATTGTGTACAATGAGGTTATGAGTTGATAGTTAAAATTTAAAAGACAAATTTTATTTTCTCCTTTTTAGGGCGTTTAAATAAAAGCTTTTTCTAAAAATGATTTTTTGCTTATAATTTATTTTTTACTTTTTAGTTACTACTGTCTAGCTTGTTCTCACACTAGATGTCACATTACTTTTCTAATTATACTCGGCAAGCCCTTTCATTTGATACCCGTATTGCAGATATGCATAAATAATAACTATTCCGTCATCTTAGATGTTTCGCCATATTGGATTTAGAAAAATGTCACATTATTTTTCGAGTTACTCTCAACGAGCCCTTTCATTTGATATCCATATTGGAGAATTGCCAAAATAATTACCATTCCGTCATCTAGGATGGCCCCCCATATTGGATTAAGAATGACGTCACATCACTTTCCAAGTTGCTCTCAAGAAGCCTTTTCATTTGATACCCATAATGTACATGTGCAACAAAAATAACTATTCTGTTACTTTGGATGGTCCGCCATATTGGATTTAGGATGACGTTACACTATTTTTCGAGTTACTCTCAACAAGCCTTTTCATTTGATACCCATGTTATAGAAGTGTATGAAATATAACTATTCCGCCTTCTTGAATGGTCCGTCATTTTGTATTTAGAATGAAGTCACAAACCTTATCGTGCATTATCATCCAAACCAAATGTGTACACAAAATTTCAGCTCGATCGTACGAACATATCTTTTATTATATGAAAGCACAAAAAACTTGAATCGTGTTGAAATACGTTGGATTTCAAGTGATGTCACAGTATTTTTCGAGTTACGGTCAACGACCCATTTTATTTAATATCTATATTGTAGAAGCAGACTAAATAGATACTCGGCTATCTTCGATTTCCTCCATATTGGATTTAGAATGACATCACATTATTTTTCGAGTTGCTCTCAACGAGCCCTTTCATTTGATACCCATATTGTAGAAGTACATTAAAAATAACAATTCCGCCGTCTTGCATGGTCCACCATATTAGATTTCGAATGACGTCATATATTTTATCGTGCATTGTCATCCAAAGTAAACGTGTATACAAAATTTCAGCTCAGTCGGTTGACGATATCTACTTCAAAATTGAGCTCAAAGATTTCACCCGAACCCACATACATACATTGCAAGTTAAATAAAAGCTATTAAAAATAATAGCTGGCAGAGCGACCATGTTCCAGTCGCTAAAAGGAAGAGGATAGAACCTTGTCCACCACAGGTAAAAAACCACCAGAAAACGCAAAGTAACCTTTCTTATAGTGTCCCAATTTAAAACAAATTCGACCTTCTAAAGGAACCCAACGAAGAACCTGTAGACATTGAAACTATCAAGCCTCCAAAATCAGAACCTATTTTTGTGACTGGTGTTATTAATATTAAAGCACTGAAAGACGTACTCAGTAAAATAATAACAACTGAAGACTACACCATGACCACTCTAAGATCCGGGCACATTGTCAAAGTCATGCCAAAAACAATAGAAGCGTACAAAACCATCCGCGCGAAATTCGTTGAGGACAACATTAGCCACTATACTTACATGCTAAAAAGCGAAAGAGCATTTCGAGTAGTTCTGTGCGGGCTACATTCATCAGAGGATACCTCGTGTATTGCCGAAGATCTAAGGCACTTAGGACACAGTGTGCGACAAATTGTAAATGTACGACACAGAACGACCAAAGAAGCTCCACTCTTTTACATTGACTTGGAACCTGATAACAATAACAAAGAGATATACAAAATAAAAATCTTAAACTACACAAAGGTATCCTTCGAAGCACCATACAAGAAAAAGGAAGTGCTCCAATGCAAAAGGTGTCAGAGATTTGGCCACTCTAAAAACCAATGCAACAGACCCTTTAGATGCGTAAAATGTGGAAACGATCACCCGTCCCTAAAGTGTACAAAAAGCAAAACACTTAAATTATGATTTATTTAATGCGTTATGCAAACTAAGATAATTAATCCATTTTAGGGTTTTGTACCTCAAAAGGAAAAAAACGGAACCTTATAGGGTTTTTTGTTCGTCTGTGAAGACCATTATACTTCTGATATCAGAGTTTTTGCAGCACAGAAATTAAGC
Organism: Heliconius melpomene melpomene; assembly: GCA_000313835.2. NCBI lineage: Eukaryota > Metazoa > Arthropoda > Insecta > Lepidoptera > Nymphalidae > Heliconius > Heliconius melpomene. Next base: position 40,074 of record HE671285.1, on the reverse strand, counting down.
TTTTAATACAACGCCATCAAAAGATATGACCATTTATACATCTTTTTTGCTTCATTTTGTATGAAATTTACCGTTTACTAGTACTTCCCGTAGACTTAAGTTAATCTTAGTCGCCGCATCATCAAAACCTATGAGGTATTAACCAATCACAATCCTGAAATTGGTGCAGACTGCTCTGTTGACCAGTTGGCACCAATTGTACGGTTTTTTCTTAAATACACTTAAATAAACATTCGTATATTTCAAGTGGGCATAGGCGCAAATAAGTATTGCTAATAAAATTAATTTAAGGGCAATTAAATATTTTTAATATGAAATATGTTATAAATGATGGGAGCACTGAAACTATCTTTATTGTGAACTAGCGGACGCGCGCAGCTTCGCTTGCCTATTTAGGGGTGAATAGGCAAGCGAAGGTAGGTAGGTAGGGGGTATAAACCACGAAACATGTGTTCAGTGAAATATTTTTAAAAGTCTAAATTTCAAATATTATAAAAATCGGTGGGGATTTAAATATTTTTCCGTACCAACTTTCAACCCCTTATTTGCACCTTTAGGGGGTGAATTCTAGAAAACTATGTAACACATGTTCAATTAAATATTTTTAAGAGTCTAAATTTCAAATTTTATAATAATCGGTGGCGTTTTAAAGATTTTTCCATACAAACTTTCAACCCCTTATTTGCACCCTTAGGGGAAGTATTCTAGAAAACCATGAAACACGTGTTCAATTAAATATTTTTAAAAATCTAAATTTAAAATTTTACAAAAATCGGTGCCGATTAAATTTTTTTTCCATACAAACTTTTAACCCCTATTTCACCCCTTTAAGGTTAAAATTTTTCAAAATCCCTTCTTAGTGGATGTCCAGATTACGAAAGTAAACATCTGTCCAAATTCCACGTTTCCACCATCAGCGGTTAAGGCTGTGCGTGCGTCTTACCTCAGTCAGTGAGGACAAGTCCTTTTATATATATAGATTATGAATATGAGATACATCCGGTAAGCTTAGTTTTAGAGGGAAATTGTACCTATAAAAACACCACAAGAACAGAATTGAACACAGTCTTCCTAACGTTGTAATACTGCTAGCAGTCTCTAAGCAAAAGTTATTACGTGATAGTTTAAGTGTCAGTGCTAAGTAGAAAGTGTTAATAATAAAGTGATTTAAAGAATGAAGGTTTATAATAGACTTACTCAGCGTCGAGAAGTACATTTCTATACTTTAAGAAAAGGTAAATAATACCTACTGATAAAGCAAAATCATGGCTAAAATAATTAAATTTCTTTTTTTGGATATTCAAAAAATAAAGAAGAAGAGAATCTTTCATTGATATTTCTATTCACAATGCATCACACAAACTGCATAAATGTAAAAATACATTTGTTACATCACTGTTATCCGGACATATTAATTATCATATACATTTTTCTACATCTTGTCCCCTAGATCTTAGTATTAAAACCTGTACTCTTACCTGTACCTCAAATAGTTGAGGTATCTTGATTAATTTCTTTAGTTTTGGGTTTGAAATATTTTACCCTATATGCAGTTTCAGTAAAAGGAGCGCTGCCTCTTCCACCCTGTATATGTATGTTTATTTTACTTCTGCACCTGCTTACTTATTATTCCAAACGACAAGGTTGGCTGGGAGAAAATGCTCTTTAGCATTAAGCCCACCTTTTGTACAATGTTATTTGTAATTATAAGCTAAAATAATAATATATCTAACATACATTTCTTATAAGTGTGAACTTACATTTGTATGTTTCAGACTCCAGGACTTGGCAAGAGGCTTGGTGCTCAAATTGGTCATCTTCACACAGAAATCCTTGACAGAAACAGCAACGGAACACTCTCCCACCATGTTCCCAAACTCCTGTAACAGGTTTATATAAACTCTAACACACAATAAACATGAATAATTACAATAATGCATCTTTAAAAATATAAACTGAACTAAAACAATGTCTGCCACACAGCAGGGTAGAATATAACAACTAATGTAAAGACATTACATTTCTCATTTTCTGGCAAAATTTTTGAGACATTGTATTAGGTCGAGATCCCATCGCTTAAATCTGCAGGAATAATACATGATTAGTAGAACAGATTACACTTGGGTTGCCTAGAAGAATCCTGCCGCAATAATCTTTAATTATTTTTTTCGTAACTCATTTTTGGAGAAAATTGTACTCATATGTTTTTTATAGGAATCGCACATCATTTGAAAGAAAATCGCATAAGGAATTGGAAAATTAAGGGTTGCGAGCTCTCGGTCTGCCGCAAGTCCAGGGTTGCCTGGTTTAAACAGGTCACTTAATATTAATAATTTGCACTCATGTATTATTTTAATGAATTATATATCAAATTAAAGCTTTTTTTCTGAACACTATAACACATGGTTGCCTGGAAAATAACTGCCGCAAGCAGGGGTTGACATCATTTGAAATATTTGATTCCCGTACCGTTTGACTATGAGATTAGATGAGGAAATGCCCGGTCTGCTTTATGTTTTAAAGTAAAATATTCTTTCTTAAAATCATTGTTAATTCTAATTGTTCACCAGTTAAATGATGATTTAAATCATTTAAGTACAAACAGAAATCTATTTAAAGATGAAATCATCCTAGTAAACTTTCAAGTAAAATAATGAATCCATAATATCGAGTCTTTGCTAAATCTGTTTTCTAAATACTAATATTTATTTATATGACTATTTTAAAATAATACTACAAATTAATTACATCATGTTTCCTTGATATAATGAAGAGTGACAATTATTGTGGATATTTTTATTATTAATAAAGAAAATATGGAAAATTACATTTCAATAAAGTCCCACAACCCACTGCTACAATTGTCTAGATTTTATTCTTTATTAGAAGTTATTTACGCAGAGAAAACTACGTATACTTACGTTTTGCAATTTTCTCCAAAAACGAGTTACAAAAAAAATTAAAGGTAATTGCGGCAGGATTCTTCTAGGCAAGCAAAGTGTAATCTGTTCCACTAATCATCATCATCATTCATTGATATAAGTTTAATTAAGAAAACAGATCCCTGCAGATTTAAGCGATGGAATCTCAGGCCATATGTTTTATAGTCAAACTTGATGCTGGGTTTTGTTTGCTAGAGCAGGGATATGAATTCAACTTAAATGCAATTCAGAATCTGTCTCATTGCCGCGGCAACCTCATTTAGATTGTCCACATTGATATCAATGTTTAATATAGCGACTCCTCACATATAAAAATAATGACATGTCACTAACCTCTTTCACATTCCAGACAAATTGCATCACTCAAGGGACATGTGCAAGCGTGTGATGTAAGGCACTTGCGCCCGTGACACACCCATGCTTCACAGAAGTCACAGATTGCACCCTTTAAAAAATGTAATGCACCATTCAGTAATCTATATCTATACTTATAATAAAATCGTAAGAGGGTCGGTGTCTGTACTTGGAAGATATTTAAAAAAAATGTTATTGGGAACCTCTATTAACGTAATGGAACCCAAAATAATGATTTTTAATTTTTTTGTCTGTTTGTCGGTGTGTTTGTTTTCACTAATCTCAGAATGAGCTTAACCGATTTAGATGCGGTTTTCACTATTGGATTCTGGCAAGCTCCCGAAAACATTTATAATATTACAATTGGTTCATAAATAAAAAAGTTATGCCAATTTAAAGTACTTAGTTAGGTCGGTTTTCTTAAATACACTTAAATAAACATTTGTATAATTCAAGCGAGCGTAGCTATGCTATATGATACTAGTGAGCCCGTGCAGATGCACGGGCTCACTAGTATCATATAAATCTACACTAATATTATATAATTTAAGAGTTTGTTTAGTTAATTGTTTTAATTCTAATGTGTTGAACATAAGATTTGAATATTTTGTTTGTTTATATGTGATTGTCCTTTTATTGAGGAAAGCTATGGGCCACCTGTACCTTTGTTAGTTATTTCCTTTCTTTTTCTCTTAGTTATTATATTTACTAACTCATTAGTTATTTCCTTCCTTTTTCTTTTAGTTATTTGATCATGCTGGTGAAGTCACATAAAAAGGCTAATTGATATTATAGAATAAAATCATAACATAGAAACCTACCACCATTCCTAGACCAGTAGTGAAAACTCCAGCATGTCGGACCACACAATCACCGGACTTAAGCATACATTTGATTTTTCCACACTGTGCACACGCTGGCAGTCTCTGCACTGCAGAACAGAAGTAGCAGAATGCGCGGCTCTTTTGTTTTCTGTAGTATTAGAAACTTATATGTCATAATATTCAAATAATTTAATGTATATCAGTCAGCCATATTTTAGCTAGTAAGGTGGACACAATACTTTCTTATTTGTTTGGTAATGGTAGTCTATTTAACACTTTGCTTATTTAGTTTGAGGAGAGTAGTCCATACTAAAAACATGTCCAGGAGTGCGTTTCTACCACTTTGTGCCATACTTACAATAAACATTTCTGAAAAGTGTACTTTTATTTTAGCTTAAATTGCTTATTTCGAATAATGTATTTTAGATAATACGTACTTAACAATTGTAAAATATCATACTATAAAATGAATATATTTACTTTTGACATTTATCGCATTCCATAGGCAGGTTGCAAGGATGTTGTGCTAAGTCAACGTGTTCCCTTGCATTACGAATTTCTTTTTGACGTAGTTTCTGTTTTTCCGCTTTTTTACGTTGCCCTGTTTTTTTCTTCGGCATTGTATTATATTTCTTCTATTTCAATAATGCTCTGGACCTCCGTTCTATTTTTTTACTCTAAAAAAATATAAGAGCAAGTCACAAGACATCAAATGTCATACTCATAACCACAGAACACGTTTAACCTAGTATATGTTCCTTTTCCTTGCATTTAACTTAAATGATTTAAGTTTACTCATATCATAACTGTTAGCTGTTATGTTATATAGAATGTACTCTCATACTCTGTGCCTATGACTATGAGACCGTGGACGGTCGCTTATACGCTTGTGAAGGTTTGCCGAACACCAACGTGTAAACACCCCGTTTGTTTGGTTATATGTGTTCTGTGGACTCTGTGGTGCTGGGACTTGTGGGTGGAGTTGTGATGGCTTGCGAGAGCTTGTCGCCTATTCGGACGGTGTCGGTTTTTCAACAAAGAGTTGCGACATGTTTACATATTTGGCGCATATTCAGCCTACTGAGTGAGTTCGTGCCGAATGGATGTTTTTTTGCAGCGCTATATTATAATAATTTAAAAAGTCAGCTTCATGATGTATTCCGCACACAGCAAGGTAGGGAAAAGGATCCTAGTGTTTAAACATTCCGTTGCCCACTTTCCGTTGATTTTTTCGTTCCGTTCCATTTGGTAAGCAGAGGGAACCTCCTAGTGTAAAGAAACTCCACTCCCCATTTTCCGCCAAGTAATACAAACACGCTTAGTGATTTGATATTGTAAGGTAAGCTAGCAAGCAAGGTAAGCTTGAGACCGACTTCAAAAATATTTTTGTAAAATAGACTGTAAAATATTTTTTAAATTATTTTGGTTTAACAAAATCATAGTACGTTTTATTTTATGTAAAATTATTACTTTCTTTTTATTTCGTTGTTAGAAGTCGGCTTTTTTTTTATTAAAAATAAATTATATTCTTTCATAAAAAAACAGTCATATTGATAATCTCCTTTTTTTACAGAAGTCGGTCCAAAACCATTATTCTTAGTGTGCTGTTTCAATCTTAACTCAGAATAAATAAAAATTCCAAGACATGTTCTTTACATTAATTTATAAAAAAAATAAATTAATATGCAAATTAAACTCAAAAAAAAAATAATTTTCCTTAACATGACATTAATTGATTTTCTGCCGAGTATTAGCTTCTTTTTTTCGTTATATACATCAAGCCTAAAGCAAGAGGTGAAATAAGAATGACTTCGATATCCATATCTGTCATGCTTGAATGTCAGGAACATAATCATTAACCAACATATTGACGCGCTCGCAATCGTGCAGATGGAAGCCAAACGTTGTGCAGGCTTGGAGTTTGTGAGAGTTTGACGAGCCATCACGAGCGTATGAAGCAGTATGAATATCAAGTAAAGTGGAACATTTGCATTGCCAACGCAAACGACGTACTTGTTAAATAATTCACTTTGTATACTTGCAAATAGCGTTAGCAGGTAGGCAGAAGGAACATGAGAACCTAGTACAAAGACACTGTTCCCATTAAGACACAGTTAGTTTGTAGCTGGACTGTAGTTCCTTACTTTCCGCCGAATTGCCTCGGTGCCAGAACGAGGAAATGAAAATATTAGATATTTCAATCCCCTGAATGGAAATCAAATGCACAACCGTCGGGTTTACAATCACAAGCTTGTGCCCAACAATTCTGCGCCACAACGGCCATATTGGAAATGACAAATATAATATTTTTATAATGTGGGAATCATTAGCATAATCAATAATTGAGATTGACTAGAGTATTTATAATTGTGTAAAAAATGTTTAATAAATGCATTTTTAAATAGGATAGGTATATTGTAGGGATCCTATATTGATTTTAAATACCGGTACCGTATTTTCTAAAACCGTATATGGCAAGTGGCGAATGCGGAATGGCAACCCAGTACGTTTCACAAATCACAACAAACAAATTTTCTGAACTGAAGTAATAATACACTGACACTCAGTGAGTGATGAGTCGATGTTGTTGTGTTAGTGTCGTTTGTGTCTCCGACCGCTACTTGGCTAGTTTATTATTTACAACTAGCATACGTGAGCAGTGAGGACGCCGGACGGAGGACGCAGCGGAGCTCGTTAGCTGTTGTTTTGTGCGCAGTAATTGCGATCACTTTTCATAAACAGCGTTGTACTTTAACAACATGATATCCTCCAGTGATTTGGTATGTATTTTTTTACCTTAAATGTTAAATTTGTCTCTCCCTCTTACAATTAAGTATTAGTTTAATATTAGACTTGCACTTATGTAGCGGTGCGGCATGTTTATTTAATATCGTTGTATATTTTGCAATATCTTTACATTATAAATAAATATTTTAATTAGCTTATATTTTATATTATATAGATAGCTATTTAATCCAGTTACTGTATTATGCTACCAAGTTTATTTTGTCATAAACTTCTTCTGAATTCATATATATATATTTTGTCTAATACGTGAAACTTGTGAGTTCGATCCCCACTCGACGAAGTAAAATATTTATTTACGTTTATATTTCCATTTCTTCGCTGTGGTGTCGAGGCAAAACGCGGCGTTGAGTTCTGCCACTCAACACGCAATGCCTCCAGAATTCGGCAGAAAGTGGAGAACGGAGTGTCTTAACACTAAGTTCCCTCTGCTTACCCTGCCGTGTGCGGGATATAGCGTGAAACTGGTTAAAAGTTTATTACGTTTACATTGGATTACAACCTCTCGTTTATAATTTTTACTCGAGAGCTTATCACAAAAACAAAAGTATGATGCTGTCTGTGAAACTGTATTCAGTAAACCGACGATCTGGTAGAAGATCTGGCTACTACAGTAGCAGTAGTATTCATCTGTAATGCGGATGCGGACGCTCGCAGGGGTCTCGGACGCTATTTATAAAACTATTTACGTTTTATGGTTCTTTTTCTTCATCCTATAAACTTTATAACTAACATACATGTTCATTAACGCCGTCTAGCCACAGCTAGTCGTTGCGCAGGGCTCGTTCTGGTAACAGAAGGCAAAGCGCAGCATTGATTTCCGCTACTCAACACTTAATGCTACGTATGTCTGGGGAAAACGCGTGAATCTAATGAAAAAAATCGGCCATCTATTGTTTCTTATGAATATTATTTTGTGTATCGACGTAAACCTGTTAGAGGTTTTTTGTTAGTTCACATAGTCAAATGCCTTTGAGATATCCACATAGCAATCCATGATTTGGCGAGCAATGAGAATATGCTCACGTGTACTCCTTCGTTTAACAAAACCGGCTTGTTCCTGCGCGAGTCACTCATTTAATATGTAGTAAAATTTTGCTAGCGTGAGAAATGAGAGGCTATAAGGAAAACCCTATGAGTCCCTTCTGTTGGCCATGTTGACGAGTGTCATGCTTTGTTGCAAATTATGTGAAAATTATTGACGCCTATGTCGCCTAAAGCTCGAGTTGTTTCAATTGGGATTGCATCCCTGCCAGTCACTGACTTCACCCCCTATTGCCTTTAAACCGTGCGTCAACTATCTGCAGTGTGCCATCGGTCATCCAGTGCAGTCGCTTGTATGAAGTATTTGTTTGGTGCTTCGGAGGCCGATATCGACTCTGTGATGAATTTTTTGGCTCGCTCCCACAACACATCAGGTGTCCCTACGGCGTAGTTTGCGTTGCTCCACCTATCCCAGTTCTGTTTTGCAGCAGCATAAAACTGAGCTATTCCTTTCCTTCCCTTCAATTCCTTTTGCCTTTTATATTTTCCTTTGAGCCTTCCCTTCAATTCTTTTTCGTTTATTGAGACTTCGAGCAGCTTTAATAAAAATCTAGCCTATTTGATTGCGATATTTGCCATCGCATATTTGCGATGTTGATGAATTGTGATGTCCAAGTAATAATGATCGATCGAACATTCGGTTTCGGTTTCGGCCAAAAATCGTAGGTTCGGCCACAGATTTGTTTTTGGCCAATACACGGCCAAACCGAAACCAAGTACTTGTTAGGCGTCGCTCTGCTAATTATTGTGTTCCACGAGTTACAAAGTCAGTATATTAATTCCAACTTATAAAAATTAAATTATTTATAAAAAATGCTTGTAAATCTAGCGTGGTAAGGTTTGAGTATCTACGTCCAAAAAATACTTTAAGTTTTGATTTCTTTAAACAAAGTTAGTTTTTTTATAGAATAGCCAAGCGTGGTTAGATCTTGTCTTTTTTGAACAAAAGCTATTTCAGATATTAATTTGAGAATCCATTTATTTGATACGTTACAAGTTATACATTCAAAACTTATGTTATTATATTTTCCGTTATAAAGTGTTATTTCAATCTAAGCATAGAAAATATTTTTAGATGGCGTCTTAAAATTACATTTGAACGTAACTAGACTCGAACCCGCGTCCATTGAAAACCGTCTAAACGCTTTCAACAATAAGCCACGCGTTCTTATCAAGATTTAGCCTGTCTTTTAACAGGCAAGAATTTTATTAAATTGAGGTTCACTATGTAATGTAATGTTTAAATGTATGTAATGTAAGTTTAAATATCATTTATTTGATAACGAATGAAAGAGGACAAAACGTTTTTAAAATATTAGGCTAAATTTTTTTACGTAAAATATTGAGAATTATCATAGTGGAACAGTCATTTTGCAGCTGATAGTGGTAGTACTGCAGCAAGACATGAGAGCCAATGGTCTAACTACCGAGGAGGCATTAGACCGTGCAAAGTGGAGTAGGTGAACTACCACTAGGTAGTACTGCAGCAGTACTTGCAGTACGTAGTGAGCGTAAGCGTAGTAAGCCTACGTGGATGGTGTTGGAGTAGAATAGGGTATTTACTATCACAAGGTTATTTTCAGTAGTTTTCAGTACTTTTTGTATGAGACCTTCACCTCTTTCATTCCGTGCACCAAGGCCAAATATTCCTACACAATGGCCAAACTGATGATCTCCTTCTCTACGATATTAAGTTTCCCAGGACTTAGTAAGCCACGCACGCACTTTTTCTTCCAACGCGTATTCCAGTAGCTGAATTTCCACAGGGAGCCTGGTCTCATGCTGCCCTATGTATATCTCTCTAGTAGAAGACAAACCGCGGCGTTGAGTTCCCCCACTCAACACGAAAAGTCTTGAGCGAAAAGTGGAAAAGAAGTGTTTAAACAAAAGGTTGCCTCTGCTTATCTTACTACAAGCGGGCTACTGTTTAAGCTAATATATATCGGGGATCCACATAAAAAAAGACATAAACGTTTATAAAAATTCCAATATGATAAAAGAATTATGCGTGCGTATGCAGAAGACGGCGGTGGGTCGCGTGGGCGGCGCGCGGCTGGCGGCGTTCCTCAAGGCGGTGTGCGCGTACTTCGTGGCGGGTGGCGGAGCGCCCTCAGTCTGTGCCGCCGCCCTCAAGTGCGCGCCCGTGCTGTGCCTGCTGCTGTGCGTGCTGCTGCGCGCCCACGCCGCGCCGCAGCCGCAGTGCGTACACCATCACTCTACGCTGATTCTTTTTGCACCCATAAATATATTCACATTTTTTGTCAAAGAAAATCTAAAAATAAAGCAGACATGTTTACAATTTGTTAACAAATTTGAAACTTTGGTTCTTGTAAGATATTCCCATACATTCATAAAATATGTTTATTCATATTAGGTCCTTACATATGAAATTGGCGTTATGTCGTACTGGCCACTTTAATCACAAATTCTCTCCTTGAAATTTATACAGCTAAGTACTTAGGTACACATCTATCTGTTTCGTTGACGGTCATTCATTTGTTTTTTTCTCATCACTCAGTTTGCAAAATGGGAACTTGAAATATCGCGTTATTTACGACGACGAGGTCCACTGTGGCACAAGTGCTGTGGAAATGGTTAATGATATTTATGGCGGTCGTATCGCAAAACAAAACATAGTGTGTTTTTGAATCCAACATTTTAGTTCTGGAAACTTCGACCTGCAGAACAAGCCCCGTGGACGCCCGGAGACCCAAGTTGATAATGAAGAATTGTAGGCTATTGTGGAAACGGATCCATCCCAAACATCGTCCGAGTTAGCTGCAGGCTGCGGTTTTAGTGATACAAATGTTTTAATCCATTTGAAACAAATTAGGAAGATTCAAAAAGCTTGACATGCTCGTGGTTCCAACTTACGAATTGAGTGAAGCAAACCGGCACACGTGATAACGCGCCGACTACTGCGTTACATCAGGTACTTAACCGGCACATTGTGATGAGAAGTGGATTCTCTGCGATAATCACAACAGACGGCTACTAAATTAGTCTAAGATATCATTACTTTTTTTGCCATTTTTTCGAAATTTGGATAACTTCTTGCAAGGAGAAAAAAATCAACTCCGAAATGATTCCCGTTCGAATGGTTTTTTATAACATCGAATCAATGCACCTATGAGATAGCAAAAGTACATAGATAACAATAGTTCATACATTGATTACATAAATATATTTAAAAATATTTCATTTTTTGTTCCTTCCATATCAAACGCCAATTTTATATATAAAGACCTAATATTAGTATCTCAATTTACAAGGGGTTTCTGATATTAATTTTGGTAATATTAGGTATTGAATTAAACAATAGTGTGTGTAACTATTTGATAGGTTAATACCAACATTTTATCTTATTTGTTTTGGGGTGCTTGTCCGCGTGACTTTATATTACCATCAGGATATCAGTAAAGAGTATTGAACGACACAGACGCGGGTACGCGGCGCGCGTGGCGGCGGGGCTGGCGCTGTCGGCGGCGGGCGACGCGCTGCTGGTGTGGCCGCAGCACTTCGTG
>HE671285.1:0-28481 GCA_000313835.2 Heliconius melpomene melpomene | reverse complement strand
GCTGGTGCCGGCGTACGCGCTGCTGCTGGCCACCATGGCGTGGCGCGGGGTGGCGCGTGGCGTGCGTGGCGCGCTGCTGTTCGCGGTGTCGGACGCGCTGCTGGGCTACAGCATGTTCGCAGGCGCACTGCCGTATGCGCGCGCGCTCATCATGTCCACCTACTATCTGGCGCAGCTCGCAATCGCGCTCAGCGCGCTCGAGCCGCACGCGCCTCACGCGTAGACGCATGTCCTTTAAAGCGACTGTTCAATCACCTTTTCTTTATATGCCCAAATTAAATATGTACGAGTATGTTGCATGCAGCAACTTAAGGAAAAACGGGATTTTTAAATATGTTAAGTAGAAAAAGCGGAAAAAAAATTTAAGTTATTATAGAATAGAGAACATAATAAAATATTCTTTTAAAATAAAAAAATGTCACTATACTTATAACTGTTTAGTTAACAATGTACATATAACAGTTAAAGCAGAATTGTTAGTAAATTATTAAAAAATAAAAATAATTGTTAAAGTGCGTGGAATTAATCCTCGAAAAGGGGCACTTGGGGACTTTGAACTTTTTGGTCTAAGAATAGGGACGTGGCAACACCGGTTGCATAATAATAATACGCCAAGTAAGCCAGTAACATACGTCCAAATATTGGAAATATTTTTAAAAAAGTTATTTTCCGCAACAACTTTATCATAGCATAACTTATCCTGAGAATAAATGAATCCGCTGTCTTAGAATTAATATAAATAATAGCCAAATAAGGAGGAGATTGTATTTCCACAGCAGTCTTCCGGCATCCCCGCGCGGAGAGTGGGGGCCACCTTGCTTGGTCGTAGTAGGTACCTAGTATGGGAGATGGAGGAGCCTCGTGCGGGGGACATAAGACTGAAACATTATATTTTTGTAAAGACTCTCTTTATGCTGTGTCAGACGGGTAACTGTATACCTGAGCGTGAACGTATTTAGGGGCAATGTGTATATAAGTGTTGGGTCTCTTTGTCTGAAACACATAAATGAGTAATTAAGGTCCCGATATAATGGCTGATGGTGCACTGTAATCTAATCATATACGGTACTTGCGCTGGACGCAAGCTGAACCCTGTGTCAAAGAGAATCTCGAAGAAGTGAACACTGTAGGAACACTACAGCTCGGGCATACGAAGAAGACGTCGTTACTCAAACATATCTAGAATTTTTTAAAGTAAAATATCGCGTCTGTATTTTGTAAGAGTATTTAGATAATACGTTAATACCTACATTAGTAGCACTGTGGTACAGTGGTGGTTGTAGTGTCGTAGTTGTGCCCATTTATAAATATATAATATGATTTATTGAACTGTTATATGGGTATACATAGGTATGGCGCGTTGGTGCCAGGACGGACTGTGCTGCGTCGTGGATCGATCGCGAGGATTTTCTTATTTATGTTTTATATATAAATGTGTTAAAAAATATAAGTTTGTGTGATATTATATAATAGTTGTTGTAATAGTATGTATGTCCTATGAGAGAAGCTTGATATGAGTGAGCTGTGTTCTATGTACTCCAAATATTAAAAACTATTTTAAAATTACCGGCTTTTCTTTATAAACATATCCTTATTGTGTGAACGAAAGGGTAATAAATAAATGCTTCAGTCCGACCTCCCAGTAGGGGAGAACAGGGTAATGAGAGATAAAATGTTGATATCAATCACCTTGATTATTCAACTAAATTATAGTCACGGGTATACCTAATCAATCACAGACATGTGTTAAGGTACAATTACAATTTTACAAAAGAAGTCAGTGGTTCCCATTGCTCCACAAATGCGGCTAATGAGAACCTATTTAACACTCATATGTGAAATGGGAACCTTTATAATTATTCTTAAATATAAAAATAACAAATCGTATTATAATCATCTTTCGTTATTATAATCATCAACAGCTATAAAACTATTTAGCTTCCCCTAAATTATGTCTCTTCTTTAAAGTACTATAAGGAAATTAGCAATTTTTTGTCAGCGTGGAGCGAAAAACACAATCGTCCCTCGTGACTAAACAAATGGCACTAATGACTCGAACGCGTCAGGCAAAGTTTGTCGGTGGTTGAAGGAAACAGCTGTGTGCTCACAATTGCGCGAATCGAACCTGCTTTCCGTGAAATCACCGTAGCTCCCATTGCCCTGTGTGCGTGTGTTCCCCTACTCGGAAGATTGTTGGTCTGGTTACGTAAGAAATACTAAAAATTCATATTTTACATAATTGTTCAAACAATAATTTAGAAGTTTCTACATACATATTTTTATTATACTTTTTTTTAGCGTAACATTGTACCACGTTCCTCGTAGGTATAGTGGGGTGGGTGGAGGGACCCCTAGTAGTGTTCAGACACGCCGGCCCCCGCGCACTGTTCCATTCTAAGACATTAGAGTGTTGGAAATCATCACCGCTTTTTCTTGTAGAGCAAGGAAATGAAAATAATTAATTCTCGGAAACTCACGACCTTCGGTACGGTCAGGTCAGACGCTGTCGCGGTGGACTCTGGGAAAGATGTAGAGCTAGGACAAATGAATTTGCAGTAAATCCAGGATTAGTTAATTTATTTAAAAAATGCATATATTTACAATATTAAAACAATTATTTAAGGCTTTGAAGCTATTCAACGCGTGTATGAGCAATGTATGTACATACATCACCATTTTATTTCTTAATATTATTTATAGTTCTTAGTTTTTGAAATATTAATTAGAGATTTACATAGAATACAGACGCAAAATTAAAACAAGAAAAAATATGTATATATTTAACAATTATTTTTGTTAAACTTAAGGACTTAATAACATTAGTGATCTTGCTCTGCAACATGTGTAATTCAACTAACAAACAAAAATATGAAACTTTTCTGTTTTTGTTTGTTTAAGTTAATTTATGTTTGTTTTATGTTTTAGGTAATTAATATCAATTATGGTGTAATAAAGTATTAAAATAAAATGAAACGAAATAACTTTCGTTAAGAAATAAGTTAGTGACCAAGTTGAACACAGCTCTGTTCTGCAATGGCGTGTGATATTACATCGGGGAGTTGACCGTCATTGAGGTCCACTAGCTAGTTAATGCGTCGTTGTTGTAATGTTACAGACTCATTACATAAAACGACGATATTTTATAGTTACTTATTGTTGACATTGTTACTAGAGGCCGCCATATTGTAATGCTGGAAAAGCATTTCTAATGCTGCAATCGATAAATAATAATAATAATAAATTAGTTTCAAATTGGTGAAATAGAATTGCTAATGTCATCAAATAGTCGCGAGTTTGATTCGTCATAAACGTCGTGAAGCAACAGGTTGTTATTGATCAACGCACGTCAATCTGACTTTCAGGTAGGTAATTGGTAATTTCGTAAAATGCGGTCAGTTCATGATAAGGCGGGTGATTTCATGCAACGACATAAGTATATAGAACGTGCAGCAGACGAGTCTGCAGGTCACTCGCGCCGCAGATTGTCGAGGCGCGCTTGCAGCTCGGCGTCGGCGTCGCTGAGCGCCGCGCCGCCGGGGCTCCCGGAGCCCCGGGACCCCCGGCGCCTCCGCCCGCCAACGCGGCAGCGGGGCGCGCAGCAGCGGGGGGAGCCAGTGAACCCGTGGCTTGCGGGAGGCCCGACAGCTGGTCGTTGAGCTGCAGGCCCAGCTCATCTAGGATCTGCGACACCACCGCATCGCTGTGGACACAATATATAAAACCATGTAAGACGTTCATGTTATACAAGAGCTTTAACTTTAGTAAGCATCAGATTTACCTCTCCTCCTCGTCGTCGTCGCCCTCCATCGCCTCGTCGATGGAGTCGTTCATCATCTCCTCCTTCATGTCCATTATTTCAGACTGCTTCTCAAACTCCTGTAATCATTATTGTCAATATTATTGAATTATTCTAACTAATTTGTCCACGGTATTCATGTTTTCCAATGTAAAAAAAATGCTAAAATACAAATTTAAACATTTTCATAAGTGAGTTATTTACTTACTTATGAAAATGTTAAAACGAAAGTAAAAGGTGTTTTATTTTTTTTATGGAAAAGACAAGGCAAACGAGCGTGTGGGTCACGTGATGATAAATACTAATGAACTCTTGAGGAACTATAGGTGCCTAGGTTGTATCAACCTGGAAACACTGCTGCAGGTAGGCCATTCCAGAGTTGCATGGCGCGTGCAAGGAAGTTCCTACAGAACCGCACATTAGTGGAGTGCCACGTATCCAGATGGTGTGGATGGTATTTAAGTTTGTGACGTGCTGTGCAGTTAAAAAATTCGGCGGCAAGTAACAGGTCAGTTCCCCAGTCAAACAGTTCCCCAGAACACTCCCCATGATAAATGCGGTAGAGAACGCACAGCGAGGAGAACTTATTTTATTTTATTTTTATTTATTTTTTTATTTATTTTTTTTTTTTTTACAATCTTAATATATAAAAAATCTCTTGCCAAACTCGTGAGTTTGTAGGCAAGAAATTATGAAGTATATGAAATGATATATACAAAAGAATATAAAACACACATATGAACAACAAATATGCAAATATTAATATTCTTATTATTCCTAAAGCTACATATTTACTAAAAATAACATACAATAACATTTAAATATGGAGTGTACCTGTAGTATCTTCTGTATCTGTGGCAGGTTGAGAGTACGGTTCATACCGGCCATGGCGCGCGTGACGCCCCTCAGCGCCTGCGCCATACTGCTCTGCGATTTGAGGGTCTGAATCTTAAGAGACACTGCCTGGATGTTTGCTTTCATTAGCATGAACTTGCGCACATAGCGACGTGTACGGACCAGGTCCTTTGCCATTATTTTTACTGCATCCTGTCATCATATCATTAATTATTTCATCTCTCAAATGGAGGAACCTACACACTGTAGGAGATTGCAGAATATGTAATAATATTTAAATAGAATTACTATAATAATTTGTCAGTGCTCTAAATAAAATCACTAATAGCGCAGTTGTGAAATTTCATTTTCAGTTATTGTTTTGTGGTGTATTAATACTTCATTTCATATACAATAAAATGAGTTGAATATGACATTATCACCTACAATATTTAGCAAGGTGTCCCTGCCCCACGAGTTGCATGACTGGCCTCAATAATGCAGATAAATGGCCAAAAAAATATTCTATATTTGTTTTAGCTTTACTCTGAATTCTGTGTAAAGCTATATAGACAGAGGTTCTGTCCCCTGTTGAATGATGAGAATGAATAGTGAAATTTACTGTATTACACCATCCTAAAAAGCAGACCTCCAAACAAACTGGTATTTTTTTCAGCCTCACACAGTATACTGCATATAGCAGGGTAGGCTTGTGTTAATACACTTTCCGCCAAATTCTGGAGACATTGCATGTTGAGTGGTGGAACTCAATGTAGCAATTTTCTTCAACACCAGAGCAATTAATGAAAAGTGTGAAAATATTAAAAATTTAATTTCTTCTAGTGGGAATCAAACCCAGAATCTGTCATGTTTACAGTCAAACACTAGTGCCCCTGCGCCACAACTTGCCTCTATACTGGTTATAAGCTTTCCAATTCTTATATGAATAATAAAATTATATTTATATATAAACATACCATCTGCCCATCTTTAGCTAGTTTTTTAATGTCAGCAATAATTTTCTTTTCTTGTTGTTCCATCTTGAGTCTTTCACGGTCCAAGTCTCGCATAGCTTTGTTGAGCGCTCTCTGGTTTTTACGTAGCATCTCATCTGGTGTCATTCGGTGCCCAAATAACCACTCCATTTTTAAGTTATATACTTGAAAAATATATATCAAATTATGTGAATAAAGTGATAAATTGTAATAAAAGGCGGCACATTTATTCTCTTATTTTACCAAAAATTAAAAATAAGAGAATTATTCACATCATTATCATATAAATAAATTGTCATAGGATAGCATCAAAGCTAACTTAAATTAACAAAAAAATCACTTTAACCAGTTTTAATTCAAAAGTCATGACATATTTTAAAATTTATTAATAATGGTATGTATTAAACATGAGGAATAAAATTATAGCAACTGATATTGTTATAATTTTGTTGTATTCTTATTACACAATATGATATTGGTAATATCATTTAAAAGATAACTTAAGTTTAAACCATCCTACTAAATAATATGATATAATAATCTGGATTCTAGGTATACATTTTGATTAATTGACTATAAAATTACCAACAAAATGAGTAACTATTGCGCCGTCTATAATTATTCAGAAATATTACCTACTCACTAAAATTACAAAAATTATGATGTATCAGTATAACTTAGTTTATGATTATGAACGTTAGCATTGTAATATAAAATTTGTTTACTTAAAAAGAATAGAAAGTAAGTACCTGTAATTGCACAAAGTATAAAAAACGACACTTGTTTAGTAGATAATGATGATTCACCGCTAAAAAACTTTCTTTGTAAATAAAAATTATTGACTGTTAACAATTTTTTGTCATCACTTTATAATATATAGAGCTAGTAACTTGAGATTGTTTGTTGGAAAATATATATAATGGGGAAAAATATAACATTAATATTTTATAAACAAACGTCAACAAATCTATGCTATTGTTAAATGTCAAGTCACAGGTGTCAACTCTGTCAAAGTCGAGTGTCTCACTCCCTTGAAGGGAATGCAAATTTACCCAACCAACAACACGAGTACGAGATTGTGGGTGGTGCACCCGTGTCGCCTGGGCAAAGGAATCCACTACACTCTTGCGCTCTCTCATTCTTTTTAATGCTGCAGAGTAAATATTTTAAAGTATTAAAATAACATACGTAATTTGAGGGTCAACCCATGTGATGAATTCAAGAAATATATTTTTTTCTATAAATTGCTTTCTTAATATGTCTAGAATACGGTAGTCAAGGTAGAAAATCACTTTGATTTTTGAAAATTCGAAGTTGTTTTAACGATACACTACGTAGGGTAGGGATGCCCAATGTTGACATTGATGTCAACATCGAAGCTCATCAACATCAACAGTAACATCGATGTTCGATAAAAATCGAAAGAACAACATCGATGATAGTTAACATCTGTTTCTTTTTTTCCATATTTTTTTTTATTTCCCTGTATCCATCCCGCTTCAGCTATATATTTAAATAAACATTTCATTTTCTCGAATTCTGGGGATCGAACCCATCACCAGTCGATTGTGAAGTACGAACTACGAAGTGAACGCCAGTGTTGCCAAGTTGCCAACTCGGATTTTGAAAAATCAGATAAGAAAAATACACAGAAATAGTAATTTTCATATGAAAAATATGTAGGACATATAAAAGTTAATAAAACGAGAATTTATAAGACTAAAAGTAGTCATGTTTATTTTTTGCTTACGATATTCCTTTTTAAATTAAAATAAATACGTGAACACTCCTTGTTCATAATACAATTTTTTTTAAGTGAGACTGAGAGACTTTCTCCAAGTTGAAAAATATTGAAAAGAAAAAACTTCTTTGAAATACAAGTTCGAAATATATTTAGGTAAATAACTTAAGGGATACACTATAATGGAATGTATTAATTTGACAAAGTCGAGTGGCGTCGAGTCGAGGCGAGGGTGTGTTATTAAGAATCTGAACATTTTTTAACTTAAGTTTAATCTAATGACATATATCATTTTGCAAATTTAAACAGTTTTGGTAAAAAAATATTCTATATTTCTTATCTGGTTTGCTGGAAATGCTTAAAATACAAAGTAATTTATGTAAAACGACACCGGGTTGGCTGCTGTTGGCTGCACCGGCATAGACCACAGACTAGGTAGACAACTAGTCTGTGGTGTGTGGTGATGGTCAGAATTTAATAAATACGTGTGTGGAAGCATTCGTAAATTTTGGTAGATTATGACGTTACGCGACCAAATTTCGATAATGTATTCCTACTGACATCGATGTTCCGATGTTTTCATTAATGCAACATCGATGTTATGCAACATGAATATTTTGTCTGCTTTGCATCATCCCTACCAGATGCTAAAAACCATAGAACCACAGAACACATTTACTTGTTAAAAAGTTAAAAACTAAACTGACAAGTAGAACTAGAAACTAATGAGAAGCTAACTTTAAAACAGAAACTAAAAATAAAAGATTTAAATATTTTTTTAAATATATGCATGCACTAAAGCAACAATATGAGTGACAATGATGTGATAATAATGGAAATAGACGATGTTGATCTGAAACCTATAAAATCATCTGCTGGACAAAACAAATCTAATTCTCATTTGCCTTGGATAGAAAAGTATCGGCCTCAAACTTTTACAGATATTGTAGGAAACGAAGACACAGTTTCGCGATTAGGTGTATTTGCCCGGACGGGGAATGCACCAAATATAATAATAGCGGGTCCGCCCGGTGTGGGCAAAACAACTACTATACTTTGTCTAGCCCGAGCACTTCTCGGAAGTTCATTTAAAGATGCCGTTCTGGAACTTAATGCTTCCAATGATCGTGGTATCGACGTTGTTCGGAATAAAATAAAAATGTTTGCCCAACAAAAGGTTAGGAAATATAAAGCATTTGTTATTATTACTTTAAATTGATTATAAATCTCATTACTAAATGACATATTTCTTTTTCAGGTCACCTTACCAGCTGGACGGCATAAAATAGTGATATTAGATGAAGCCGACAGTATGACTGATGGTGCCCAGCAGGCTCTCCGTCGCACCATGGAGTTATATTCAAGCACAACTCGATTTGCTCTTGCAGCCAATAACAGTGAGAAAATAATTGAACCTATACAGTCCCGGTGCGCAGTACTGAGATACACAAGGCTCACTGATGCTCAAATAATGGCAAAGGTATGTTACAGTTTTTATACATCACAATACTAATACAATAATATAATACTAATACAACACATACAATATTAATCTTCTAATCTTAACTTCTCTTCATATTACAATCTGTCACCAATATAGGACATTCAGCATATTTCAATGATCTGGTTGACCTGTATAGGCATTACGACTTGTGTCACACCCTAATTAAATTATATTATTAAAGAGTAAATAAAATTATTCATTAACATCAATACATTCGATTGTCAGTCAACTTTGATAATTAAAGGATAATTTAAAGGATAAGGCTGCTAGTATTTTAAATAAGTTTGCAAGATCTATAAAAAAATATGCCGATATGAAAGAAGGTGTCATATATAAAGTCAAAGTTTGTTATATAGATTTAAATGTAGGTACTTATTTGCTTTGTTAAATAATAAAGGGAATTTAAGTGGGTAAGTTGAAATTAAATATGACAAGTTAGTTCGTGTCAGGCTACCTAGCCAATACAATACTTATTCAATGAACTCAGTATTTTATTTACGTTACATATATAATATTGGCGACGAGAAGTTAAAAATTATACAAAATGGATAAAAAAGCTATAAGATTTGAAGAATACAATCCAGACTCGGCTAACTGGGACAGTTACATAGACCGATTGAAGTTTTGTTTCGAGGCAAATGGCGTCATCGTGGACAATGTTAAGCGTGCTAATTTTTTCACAGTGTGTGGTTCGCGAGTGTATGACACTTTGGTTGCGTTGATTACGCCTCGAAAAGCAACCGATGTGACTTTTACCGAAACAGAAGCAATTCTAAGTAGGCATTACAGTCCTACTCCAAATGAAATTACAATGTCATATAAGTTTTATAAACGGGAACAAAAACGCGGTGAATTAGCTTCAGACTTTATTGCAGATGTGAGAAAACTTAGTGCCAAGTGTAATTTTACAGACTTAGAAAGAATGTTACGCGACAAACTCGTGTGTGGTATGAGTGACAGTAGATTACAATACGAACTATTAAAACGCGACAATTTACACTATCAGGACGTAGTGAGTGCAATGTTAGCATCGGAAAGTGCAGATCGTGATGTGCGCATGATACACGGTACCGCGGGCATCAACAGCGGCGCCGTCGCGGACGTGAGGGCGCGCGCCGGGACATCGCAAGACGACGCCGGCGAGCCGATGGACGTTAACGCCGACAAACAACAGTGTCTAATCGGTTGTGTTACCGATGTGGGAGCCGACACGCGGGAGAATGTCGTTTTGTCAACGCAATTTGCCGATTTTGTAAGAAGCGAGGGCACGTTGAAAAAATTTGTATTAAAAAGAAAAAGTCTAACCAGAAGGACGTTAATTTCACACAGATTGAAGATAATGGAGATCTATTAAATGGCATTTACAATATGCAGAGTGCTACGCGGGTGCCACCTTACGAAGTTGATATTTTTATTGCTGACGTGCCCGTGCGGATGCAAGTCGATACGGGGGCTAGTTTCTCTCTCATCAACGAGCGCACATGGAGTGTGCTCTGCAGTCACTTGCCGCGGAACACATTAGAGCAGATCCAGTTATCATTGCGTACATGGAATGAAACACCTGTAAAATTGCTTGGGCAGGCAACATTGCCAGTGCGATATAAGAATGTCTTAAGAGATTTGACTATGATAGTAGCTAAAGGGAACGGTCCAAATCTACTTGGTCGCAATTGGCTCGCGCCTCTAGATATCACAATGAACATTAATTTCATTGCTAGCGATGATCTGGCGCAATTGCAGAAGGTAATAACAAGGCATACGGAGGTATTTAGAGATGGCCTTGGTACGTACAATGGTAATCCCGTTGCTATACATGTGAAATCTGGTGCAAATCCTCGGTTTTTAAAAGCTCGCCCTGTACCATATGCCCTTAGGGAACGGGTTGAAAACGAGATAGACAGATTAGAACACGAAGGAGTTTTGTGCCCCGTGTCATTTTCAGAATGGGCTACACCTGTGGTACCTATAGTAAAAAAGTCTGGTGAAATAAGACTATGCGGAGATTACCGGAGTACAGTGAATGAGGCGACGGAATCAGATACATACCCGATGCCAACGGCTAATGAAGTTTTTGCCACAGTTGCTGGTGGAAATTTTTTTACAACATTAGACCTAGACAGAGCATATACCCAAGTGGTTGTGGACGATAACACTTCAAAACTACTTACTTTAAATACTTGTAAAGGCCTATACACTGTACATAGGTTAGCATTTGGCGTTAAAGCTTGTCCAGGAATATTCCAGCGCTTAATGACCTCGTTATTAGCGGGCATTCCAAGTGTTGCAGTATTGATCGACGACATAATAATTAGTGGCCGGTCGATGTTGGAAATGCTGGAAAGCTTAGACATGGTACTCGGAAAAATAGAAAAAGCAGGACTGCGCTTAAACAAAATGAAATGTAAATTTGCTCAGAAGAAGGTTGAATTTCTTGGTTTTGTCATAGATTCAGAAGGTATACACCCAGCACCTAGTAAGGTGGAGTCTATTGTGAAGACTCCTGCACCGAAAAACAAGAAAGAGTTGCAAGCATTTCTTGGCCTATACAATTTTTATGAGCGATTTGTTCCACACAAAGCTACGGTATTAGAGCCTTTACATCGTTTATTGGACGCGAAAAGTAGTTGGAAATGGTCAAAAGTAGAGCAGAGTGCATTCGAAACAGCTAAAAGTTTACTTACCTTCGATGTAACCTTGGTACATTATGATGTTAATAAACCATTAATACTCACCTGTGACAGTTCAGAGTATGGAGTTGGGGCAGTATTATCTCATGAAATGGAGGATATGGAAGAACGTCCAATAGCAATGGCATCTAGAACTCTTCATTCACACTAAACTATTATGTTCGGTATAACAAAATTTAATAATTACCTGATGGCAAGGCGTTTCCGTATAGTTACGGACCATAAACCTCTACTTGGCATTTTCGATCCTAAAAAACCTATGCCAACTATGCTCTCGTCTCGACTAACTAGAATTGCTATTGCATTGACTGCACATAATTATGAAATAGTATACAAACCTGGATCTCAAATTGGATATGCCGACAGTCTTAGTAGATGGCCTCAGCCTGAAGCCTTTCTGGCTAAAGCACCAGCTGATTTTCCTTTTGATGCCGAACGCGTTGCTTTAGCAACAAAACAAGACAAAACTTTATGTCAAGTGATGCACTATATAAAGCATGGGTGGCCAACAAAAATTAATGACAAATGTCTCCGTCCATTTTGGTTACATAAAGTTGAACTATCACTACAAAATGATTGCATACTTCTCGGTTGTCGTGTATTTATACCGAGTGCACTTAGACAACATGTATTACAAGTTCTACATAAAGCACATTCAGGAATAGTTCAAACAAAGTCAGTTGCTCGGAGTTACGTGTGGTGGCCAGGTCTCAATGAAGATATTGAATTAATGATTGGAAGTTGTTCGAAATGCTTAGAAAATCGACATATGCCTCCTAAGGTAGTGCATGAGTGGATTACGCCCACAAGACCCTGGTCAAGGATCCACATTGATTGGGCCGGACCATATAAGAATAAATATTTCTTGATCATGGTGGATGCATACTCCAGATGGCCTGAAGTGTTTGTGGTAAATAATACCACGTCTGCAACAGCCATTAGCTTATTAAGATCAGTATTTGCAACCCATGGTTTGTGTGAAGTGTTAGTATCAGACAATGGCACTTCTTTTACATCAAATGATATGCAGAATTTTTTGAAGGCCAATAATATTAGGCATGTAACGACAGCACCTTACCACCCAGCTACTAATGGTTTGGCTGAGCGCATGGTTCAAACGATAAAAGGAAAACTCAATAAAATGGATAACTTATCGTGGGCTGTTAAAATTCCTAATTTGTTACTAGCTCTTAGGAGTACACCATGCGTAACAACTAATAAAAGTCCATCAGAATTACTAATGAAGAGGCGTCTGCGTACTCTATTAGATACTTTGCATCCAGATAATTTGAGAAATACAAAAAATGAACAGGAAATTTATAATAATAATCAAAAGAAACCCCCGTCAAACTAATGTAAATCAGAAAGTAATGTAATAGGAAATTACAACCAAAACTGGTCCAAGGTGGCTTCCTGGGGTAATTAATGAAAAGTCAGGTCCATCTAATTATAAAGTGAAGACGAGTGAGGGGACGATTATTAATAGACATATTGACCAGTTAATTAAAATTGCTCCAGCAGCAACTCAAACTGAGAGAGAGGTAAATGATAATCGTGAACATTTATCACCAAATATAACTACTGAGAATATAGATGTAGATATGGATAAAGATATGGATGATATCAATGGTAACAAAGAGGACGAGAATAGTCAGGTAGAGGAAGAAATCATTGCTATACCAGATGCCACAGAATGGGCTGAAATGTTAGGAATTCCTAGTACTTCTGATAGCACAGGAAAAATAAAATATAAGTTTAGTGTACGTGCAAAGTCACCTTATCAGAGGCCGCAAGTAGTTGAGAATGCTCATTGTTTAAATTGATTGTTATTATTGTATATGTTATTTTGTGTTGATTTTTAAATTATTGTAAAGCTATCTTATTGGGGAGGTATGTCATATATAAAGTCAAAGTTTGTTATATAGATTTAAATGTAGGTACTTATTTGCTTTGTTAAATAATAAAGGGAATTTAAGTGGGTAAGTTGAAATTATATATGACAAGTTAGTTCGTGTCAGGCTACCTAGCCAATACAATACTTATTCAATGAACTCAGTATTTTATTTACGTTACATATATAATAGAAGGCAACTGCTGTGACTGTAAATTTGTGGTTGTGGGTTCCAATTTGTCTAAAAGAAATAATATAGTTTTATTTTTATTTAAGAGAAAATGCAAAATTGGATCCCACCATCCAAAATTAATTAATTTGTTCTGAAACAGCTTTAAATGTTAAGTTATAGATTTGGGTAAAGATTCTTTGTAAACTAACTGTAATGATTGCATATTGCAAAAAATACGCAAATGGAATCAAATAATCCAATCATTGAAGTCAAATCCAAAATAATAAATCTAATAAATAAATCAATTATCAAGAAATCCAAACAAAATATTTTAAACTAACTTTTTTTTAACTATTTTCCAGGTTATAGAAGTGTGCGAAGCGGAAAAGCTATCATACACAGAGGAGGGTGTGAGCGCGGTGGTGTTCACTGCACAGGGCGACCTGCGCGCGGCGCTCAACAATCTGCAGGCGACTGCGCAGGGTTTCGCGCACGTCAGTCCCGACCATGTTTTCAAGGTCATATGATCATTTACACAAAATATTTAAAAAAACCTCGACTGCATAAAACTAAAAAGAAAATAAATAAGCCCAATAGTTTATTAGGATTAACAGTCAGAACTAGGGATGAGTTCGATATATCAAAACGTAACTTAAAACCGTTATGTTAAGGAAAACATAACGTATCGATACATGTTTTTAGAAAACCGTTTTTACAGAAACTTAAAACTCAACATAGCTGTGATCTGAACAAAACCGTAATAACGCAAAACTTCTGAAACGTCAAACGATCGACGTTTTATATCGAAACTAACTTCCTCTCTTTCTAAGTAATGTATTCCGAACAGGCGTAAATGAGATAAGGCGAATATCTGATGAACTGATATTCGCTACCTCTCTTTCTATCAGTATATTCTTCACGGGTGTAAAAGAAATAAAGCGAATATCCGATAGCTAACTAACTAGCAGATTCATGTTTTGACGGTTTTCTTAGTTAGTTACTAGTTCTTCGTTATGAAATCGAACTTCTAAATAAATAAATAAGGTTGAAATTTGGATTTAAAATTTGATTTTGTATTTTAACATTATTTCAATTTAATTACTAAATATTGTTTTTTTAACTTATGTTTAGTTTATAAAGCATTTTTTATGTAATACTAATTAAATATATTTATTATTATATTATAATTTTATACTTATAATTGCGCTTATTGACAAGTCGAAAAAAAAACGATATCTGAAAACCGTTTTTGATATCGATACGACAACCATATATCGATTTCATAACCGTTAACGGAAAAAAACGATAACGCCCATCTCTAGTCAGAACATTGTTTATATAAAATAGATTTAAAAAAATAAGACCCACTAAGTTTCTTGCGCCGGTTCTTTATGGGCCGGATTGGTTAACTTTAGTGAACTGGTAGTAAATTGGTAATGTAACTTAAAAATTATTTGAATTTGAATTAGGTATGCGATGAGCCGCATCCCTTGCTGGTGAGGGGCATGCTGACGGCGACGCTGGGCGGGGACGTTGGCGCGGCGTGCCGCGCTCTGGCGCAGCTGCAGCGCCTCGGGTACTCAGCCGAGGACGTGCTGGGCGTGGTGCTGCGCGTGGCGCGCGCGCTGGACGCGGCCGAGAGCGCGCGCCTGGCGTTGCTGCGCGAGGCGGCGCGCGCGCACCTGCGTGCCGCCGACGGGCTCGCGTCGCCGCTGCAGCTGGCCGCCATGCTGGCGCGCATGTGCCGCGCCACCAGTGCCACCGGCGCTTACGACTGGTGAAGGCGCGTGTTGTACGTGTCATGGTCATATTTGTAAAACTTTTGATTTATTGAAACAATGATTTGACAAACAGTTTTTTTATTGTAATTGCAATTGAATGTGTTTGTTGCGTTTTATATATTTTTTTATAAAATACTTTAATATACAATAACTTACCTATCATTAAAAGAACTGTTAAATCTATTGTATTCAGTTGTATGTTACAATTATAGGTTTAACATTAAGTATACAGGAAGGGAGATTTCACGATGTTTGTCCATACTGTGTTATATGTGATGCAGTTACGCATCGATACCAATAACGAAAATAAATACTACTAAAGGTTCAACAACTTTGAAGCTTTGTAATTATATGCACTAATAAGTGCGTTAAAATACTTAATTAATACTAACAAACACTTTATTTTCGTAATGGATTATTTATATAGAGTAAGGATCTAACACTATTTTTATCCTCTTACAGATTGTCAATTGACCTGATTTTTTATATTCTTTGAAGCATTTGTTGAACTCATTATCTTACAACCATTTCATTATTAAAATAAAGAAAAACACCAACAACATGATGTCTTATTTTATTATAAAATATATCTTTATAAAGCTTACAAATGTAAATAAGAGCAATTTAATAATACATAAACATGATTTATAACTGTAAGTGGTATCGTGTGTGTTGGAGGGCGGCACTGCGGCACCGCGGCGCTCGCTACGCCGGCGCTATCGCCTTGTTGTGCTCGTCCATCAGACTCTGCAACAAGCAGAGCGCACTGTAGCACAGCTCGGCACGGCACAGCTCAGTGCAACACGCGCTGCTCCTCCTCGGCGCCGCACTCGAGCATCTTCTGGTGCTCGCCGCTCAGCGCCTGTCGTACATCACACTCTCATACGTCAATTTTATTATACACCAAACCTTTTCCCTCATGAAAAAGCAGATTTCCCCAAATGCATGCCGTATAGTGCGCCCGTGTGCTTTAAAATGAGAAATTGGTGAGTCATTTTGAATGATTACTAGCATGCACAATTGCAATGTGTGTCAGTGTGGTGTGTGATGTGGGGTTACCTTGAAATATTTGACGGTCTTAACGCGCAGCTCCAGCGTGGCGTCCTCGTCGCACACGAACAGCGCCTGCGCGTGCTGCTGGAAGGCGGACACGGTCCACATGTGGTTGACGCCCTCCTCCACGGCCTTGGCTAGCGCCAGCGCCTTGTGCGCGCCCGTGATGAGGATCATCACCTCCTTGGCGTCCATGACGGTGCCCACGCCTACGGTGAGCGCCTGCCGCGGCACCTTGTCGATGTCGTTACCGAAGAAGCGTTTGTTGGCCTCCAGCGTATCGTAGGCCAGGGTCTTGACGCGTGTGCGCGACACCAGCGAGGAACCGGGCTCGTTGAAGGCGATGTGGCCGTCGGGCCCGATGCCGCCTACGAACAGGTTGACGCCGCCCGCTTCCGCGATGAGCCGTTCGAACCGCTGGCACTCCTCCACAAGGTTGGGCGCGTTGCCGTCCAGCACGTGCGCGTGGCCGGGCTCTATGTCCACGTGCTTGAAAAACTCGTTCCACATGTAGTAGTGGTAGGACTCAGGGTGGTCGCGCGGCAGCCCCACGTACTCGTCCATGTTGAACGTCTTCACGTACTTGAAGGAGACGCGGCCCTCGCGGTAGAATTCGATGAGGCGGCGGTACATGCCGAGCGGCGTGCCGCCCGTGGGCAGCCCCAGCACGAAGTAGCGCCCGGGGCTAGGCGCGAACGCCGAGATGCGCTGCAGAACTAGGCGCGCCGCCCAGTCCGCCACCGCCGGCGCGTCCTCCAGGATGATGAGACGCATGCTGTTCCTCCTGCAACGCACGCACCCACATATATATTATACTAGTGGACCCGGACGTGGCTACGCCTGCTTGAACTATAAGAATCCCGCCGCCCGAAGGCTAGGTCATTTCGAATCAGTGACATCTCCTTAATTATTTATTAGAATGTTATACAGTAAACTATAATTTCAATCTAGATGAAATGCCAAAAGCGACTATTATATTTATTTTCATAACGTCCTTATGTTATGTGACGTCCATAATATCAAAATGTCGCGGTAACGGTTGCGTAGCGACGACGGTTGTTATTAACATGGCAGAATAAATTGCATGTCAAATTAGAAATAAGTATTTTAATATATTAGTATATATGTGTAATGTAATGTTACATATATACACTTCTGAAGAATGCAGCTTTCATACAAAACAAAAACAAAGTAAATCGGACCAGTAGATCCAGTGATCTTAGCGTTCAAACAAACAAACAAACAAACTCTTCCGCTTTATTATATTAGTATAGATTAAAAGTTGTTTTTACTTTAACATTTATATTTAATATTTTACTAACTGATGTTCTCTGACCCTCTCGTTAACGATAGTGTTTATTTCTCAACGGAGGTGAAGATTCATCGCAAACAACACGAAGTGCAGATAACAAGTCATTGTCCTAAATATCGACAGCGACCAGTCACCGCAGTCCAATAGAGGACGTGGACGCGAGGGCCCGGCCGCGGAGTCCGGGTAATACGATTGTATGTATATCGCACACGTTGATTAAATATTACAAATCGTTAAACTTCAATACAGCGTAATATATTAAGTTCCATACATATTAAAGAATATAACAAGCGACCGGTTTCGACGACATAATCAAAACGACAACAATTTTTAATAACATATATTTCCCTACTTAAGTTTTTTTAAGATGCCTGTGGCACAGAAGCACAGGTGTGCGACTGTAAATGTGATAGGTTGTGGGACACTTGAGGAAAATTACATTTTTAATATTTTTATTTCGCTCTCTTATCGCTTCGCTACCAGAGCGAGCCTCGACAACAGAGTTAAGTAATCTCTATATATAATAAAACAGTAAAAATATTTTGACTGTATATTTAGTATTTTTGTCTGAAATGGGCACTTAAAAAGAATAATAGAAATATATATATTTTTTTATTTCTTGTCTGTATGTATGTAAGGTCACGTTCATTTCCAAAAATACTGAACAGATTTATTTAAAACTATTTCACCAATTGCTTTGTTTTAACTCAACCTAACATCTGTTTGTTTCATCCAAATCAGTTCATTAAAAAAGAAGTTATGGGCATTTGAATGAACTCAAGGCAAGAGCTTGCCTACAAATATGAAGCAATCCATATATATACTTATAATAAATCTGTATTTGTTTGTGTTAAATCTATATTTTTATCCGACTTTCGAAACAAGGAGGAGGTTTTCAATGAAATATTTTCGATTCGATATTCGATTAATTATTTTGGATTCCATTTCGATATTAGATTAGTCGATTTGATTCGATTTGGGTATTTTTTCTAATATGGAATCATTAAAGTTAGATTACAAAGAATATATAAATCTTTACCAAAATCAATAATTTACCATTTAAGGCTGTTTCTGAACTATCTTTCTGACTGTCAGTCAATTCCGTTTATAAAATGAATAACCATGTAGTTCAAGTGGGCGAAGCCGCGGGCGGGCCGCTAGTAGAAATATACATTTAAATATTTCATTTTCTCGAGTGGGCATCGAACCCACAACCAGTGACGTTTATAGTCACACTGCCTCTCCGCCACGACTGGCCTCAAAGATTTTATATTATTAAAAATATGAATAAATCGAATTAATATATTTTTTTTCTTTTCAATTGTTTATTGAAAATATGAAATACTTTTATTGGAAAAAAAATGTTTAACATATTTTTCAATGTCATTATGCTTTTGAGGTCACTAACCTTTTAGAACCTGCTGTTTTAGCGAAATCCGCTTGACTCTGTTGTCGAAGAAATAATGTTTTATATACGAGTATGGTCTCATAAGAAACTAACGACAACGAGCACTGCGACTGGATATCTATCACAGATAGCTGTATTTTGTAATTACTGCTATCAGTATAATAATAATAAACTAGAATTGCAATATTCAACCAATCTCAACAATGTGTCGAGTAAAGGACGCTCTGGATTGGACGGCGCAGAGTGTGGACGACCGACGTCCGGCTGCTACTGACAAGTGACACATGTCACGTCACATATATGACGTTGCTCTTTACGTTTTTTATTGGTGCTCTAATTCGGCTTAAATTGGCTTGGCTTTTTTTACTGACTAGTAAATAGATAAAGCTTTATTAAGTTTATTATCTTTTATTAATATATTTTGACAATTTCAATATAAATGTGTAGTAAGAAATTAGACTGGGATCCGGCCGTTGAATCCTGCATATACGAGTTTTCTTAATTAAACCTATATTAATGAATAATACATGATTAGTAGAACAGATTACACCTGGGTTGCCTGGAAGAATCCTGCCGCAATCACCTTTAATTACATTTTTTCGTAACTCGTTTTTGGAGAAAATTGCACCAATACGTTTTTTATATGAATCGCACATCATTTGAAAGATAATCCCATAAGGAATTGGAAACTTAAGGGTTGCCAGCTCTCAGTCTGCCGCAAGTCTAGGGTTGCCTGGTTTATACATGTCACTAAATGTTAATAATTTGCACTCATGTGTTTTTTTAATGAATTATATATCAAATTAAAGCTTATTTTTTTCTGAACACTATAAAACAGGGTTGCCTGGAAAATTCCTGCCGCAAACAGGGGTTGCCAGCGTTTGAAATATTTTATTCCGGTTCCGTTTGACTATGAGAATAGACGATGAAATGCGCGGTCTGCCTTATGTTTTAAAGTAACATATTAAATAATAGAAGGTCAATCTTAAAATCAATGTTTATTCTAATTATTCACTTGTTAAATTATGATTTTAATCATATTAAGTACACGCAGAAAACTATTTAAAGATGAAATCATTCTTATTTTTCAAGTAAAATAATAATCCATAATATTGAGTCTTCGCAAAATTTATTTTATAAATAATAATATTTAGTTAAATAAAAGGGTTATTTAAAACAACTAAATATTCTAATTAAGTAAATGTTTACAAATATCGATCTACTATAAGGTATTAATTACAACATGTTTCCTTAATATAATGAGAGGTGACAATTATCGCGGATATTTTTTTTATTAATTAAGAAAATGTGGAAAATTACATTTCAATAAACAATCTCTCTCTCTCTCTTCGCCCTCTGCTTGTTTGATTTGACAACGCCGTCCGTATCCGTAGAAAGAACTATGGCGCCCATCTTTTTGGTACGAATATTTACGTTATTGCAAAGTAAATGAAAACTATTCAACTAATAAAAACTATTAAAAATATAGATAAAAAAATGTCGCTAGCAAGAACTTCTCCGTCTATGCTGATAGTTTTTAAGGTATTTAGGTCTGAAAGAATTGTTCTTATAATTATAATAAAGCGTAATCACTCACTAACGTCCCTAACTTAGTATAATCAAAGCTGAGGCAACTCCCACGGCCACAATTGTCTACATTTTATTAAACTATATAAAATTAAATATTAAAGTATAGTTACGTTTTGCATTAGAAAATAATTAAAAAATACTTCTTTATATTTTTGTTTTAAAACAATGAACTCTTTGTAATACTGTAAATGATAACTGTGCATTGTGTCACTATTTAAAAAAATGTCACTGTATTTAAAATTCATTTTTTGGCGAAACAATAACAAAATTTTACACTTTTGGAGAGATTCCTTGTTAAATTCTATCACATTTTCACTCCTGCCGCACAAAAAACACATCTTCATTTTTGTCAAGTAAAAACGTCTTTACTCCAAAACGAAAGGTAAGTAACTAAGTAATATGCTCATAAACAACTCATTTGGCCATCTGCACTTTCATTGCATTTAGAAACAATACATCTTCGAAAATAATTTTATTGCATTTGGTTTGCTTTGTATCGCGCCGCAAAATGTTTATCTATACTAAATAATAGCCAACTAATTGATATTTGCCGACTCTTGGTCATAAACCGTAAATAGCGTTTATTAGTCGGCATTACTGTCGGATTTTCTTCGAATTTATTTTGCTAACTTAGTTTTGTTTATTATAATTCTATTATATATATTTCTTTCCTATGCAAATTATTAAAAATTGCGTGAGAAAAAATCAAATCAAACAAGTAGAGGACGAAGAGAGAGAGAGAGAGAGAGAGAGTTCATTGAAATGTTATTTTTACAATATAATTAATAAAAAAAATATCCGCAATAATGGTCACCCTTCTTTATATTAAGGGAACATGATGTATATGTATGTATATTAATAGTTTATATAAGATCGATATTTGTAAACATTTATTTAATTAGATAATTTAATTGTTTCAAAATGGTAATTTAAATTAATAAATAAATATTAGTATTTAGAAAATAGATTTTGCAGACTCAATATTATAGATTCATTATTTTACTTGAAAAATAAGGATGATTTCTTCTGCCCTATGATCTTTAAATAGTTTTCTGCGTGTACTTAATATGATTAAAATCATCATTTAACAGGTGAACAATTAGAATAAACATTGATTTTAAGATTGACCTTCTATTATATAATATTTTACTTTAAAACATAAGGCAGACCGCGCATTTCATCGTCTATTCTCATAGTCAAACGGAACCGGAATAAAATATTTCAAACGCTGGCAACCCCTGTTTGCGGCAGGAATTTTCCAGGCAACCCTGTTTTATAGTGTTCAGAAAAAAATAAGCTTTAATTTGATATATAATTCATTAAAAAAACACATGAGTGCAAATTATTAACATTTAGTGACATGTTTAAACCAGGCAACCCTAGACTTGCGGCAGACTGAGAGCTGGCAACCCTTAATTTTCCAATTCCTTATGCGATTATCTTTCAAATGATGTGCGATTCATATAAAAAACGTATGGGTGCAATTTTCTCCAAAAACGAGTTACGAAAAAATGTAATTAAAGGTGATTGCGGCAGGATTCTTCCAGGCAACCCAGGTGTAATCTGTTCTACTAATCATGTATTATTCATTAATATAGGTTTAATTAAGAAAACTCGTTTATGCAGGATTCAACGGCCGGATCTCAGGGTATCACTACAATATCTAATTATTCTGTTTGTTTTACTTGCTGGACGGCAACGCGCCCAACCTTGTGTCGCGGAAGCGGGCGGCGTCAACCTGTTCGTGGTCGGCATCGGGCCCGACGGCCACATCGCCTTCGACGAGCCCGGTTCAAAATTATAACATCTTTGTAAAATTATTTTTCACTTTTTAGTTCATTGTTAGAAGTCGGTTTTTCTTTTTGTTAAAAATTGATTTATTATTTATTAATTAAAAAAAATCAAAAATCCTTATAGAAATTACGATAATGTAGAAAATAAATCATATTGGATTCACTATAGTTGTCAGTCAATTCTGTTTATGAAATGAATAATGCAGTTAAAGCAGGCGAAACTGCGGGCGGGCAGCTAGTCATTAATATAATTCTGGATGTTTTTGCTGCCAATTCTTTCATACAATCCAATTGTGACTCTTCAGATCGTTCTACAAATATGATTAATTTTGGAGGACGGCACGTAATTCTCCGTATATTATTCCGGTTTATTATTATTAGCTATGCTAGCTTATTTAGCTATGACCTTAAAAATAGTAGGAATGAACAATTGCTACATGTATTTTAAGCAGAAACGTCGCAAAGTCTTTCTCTAATAAACATCATTTTGTCACTAAAGTATTTCTCAAATATACTAAAAATATAGGCATATCTTATAAAAGGAATTTACGATCATAAGATGTAGCTATTCAAGTCACAAAGATGTATAAAAACAAAGAATATGTTTTCCAGTAAATGTAATTTATTTACTAAACAGTAGTTACACACATACAGTGTAATGTCGCAACACTCGGCCGACATCGCGGAGTCGCACTCTTCTTACACTTACCTATATAAATTTAAATTTCAACAGAGAGCACTTTATATTTAGTCATAGTGAAGTCGAAATTATCAATAAAGTAAATCAATACTTTTTGATGTGGGTCTCGTCCAGTAGACTAGTTTAAATAAATATAGCATCTTCTTAATACGTAACCAACCACTTTCTTACTCTCGTAAAGTATTCATGTACTTTGTGCGAATATAAACATAAAATATATTAGAGCGAATGATTCATTTTGTATACTTACGTCGCTCTTCCGATAAACTTAAACATATTACCTTAAAATAACGTTAGTGTCATCCATCGGAAGCAATATGATCTACGTCGCTCTCATTATAGTGACATACTAGCATATAGAGCCGGGGTTGCCACTTTTATATCAATATTGCTAGCAGCACTTAGCACTTTTAGGCTTCTGCGGACGACTGGTTGGGAACCACTGCATAGAGCAAGTCTTCATTATCTTTATTTTATAAGTAAATCATTATCTAATATTAAAAATTATAACAATATACTGCGTAGTAATGTTTCAATTGTTATCACAGTTAACAAGTGTGATGCACTCAGGGGCGCGAACGAAACACGCCTTAAACTAAAACCATTAAGACGTAAAATGATACAACATATTTCACGACCAGTGACATTATTGAATACAATATTAGTGGCTGCGCGCGCGCTTGGCGGGCGGCTCGCCCTCACCGCTCCAGTACGCGTACTCGGGCAGCCACTTGAGCAGCTGCGCGTCAAAGAACTCCTCGAGGCGGCGCGCCTCCTGCAGCCCCGCCCCTGCCACTCCCCGGAACAGCGCGCGCACGTCCGCTACAAACTGCGCTACATGCGTGTAGCGCGCCTCGCCACCCGCGGGCTGCAGGCGGCGCCGGATGGCGTCCAGGCACGCGGCGCGGCCCGGCGCCGGCGCGCGCAGCGCCAGCGACAGCTCGTACTGGCAGTACAGCTCCAGCGTGATGCGCTCCACCACGCGGCGCGCGCGTCCCTCCAGCACGCCCCCACTCGCGCCCGCGCCCGCCTCCTCCTCTGCGAAGTTGACGCACAGCAGGCACTGCCACGACTCACTCTCTTCGGGCAGCTTCTCGATGGTGGGTATGTGACAATACTGGTGGAACACCTTGGGGCACTTGTCACAGCACATGAGCTCGCCGCCGTCCATGCACACGGCGCACCAATCCTCGTTGGGGTCGGCTCCGCGGCGGGGCTCGCGCGCTTCGCCCCCGCACAAGCACCCGTGGACGAGTGCACGACGGCAGGCGAAGGCGCGTCTGCGCAGCTCTGCTCCGCTACCACCTGGATTCAAATATAATATATTGTTACAGGAGAGTGAGGGCGCCGCTGTGTCAGTGTCAACATCGTACTCGCTAATAAACAAGTTTTAAAAATATTATAAGTTCGCCAAATTAAAGTGAAACATACACAACATAGAATCAGTGCTTGAACTACTTCATTCGACATAAAAAACATAGTGTGTAAACCATAACATTTACTAAAAAGTGCAAAAAACATTTTGACAAAAGACCGTTAGGTCGTTAAGAAACTCAAGATATAAAATTATTAAAGTGAAAAATAGTAATGTAATGCGTGTGTGTGTTGAAACTGAAACTCAAAAACATTGAAAAAGTGCATAAATTAAAAACATTTCAAATTATAATCTTAAAAGTGCCAAATAATTTTATTTTAGTTGTAAAACTCCTCGAACAAAATATTGAACAGCGCCATCTATTTTAACCAATTAGAACTTCCCTTTTTCTAATAGAGGGCGCAGAGTTTCATAAATCAATAATGGACGAAATAAAAAATATGTTAATTAACATGCAGCAAGATATAAAACAACAAAAACAAGACATGGTAGAGATGAAAGAGGATATAAAAAATACAATAATAAACAGCCTCAACGAGAAATTTAATAATTTGGAACTAAAAAACGAGCTTTTGGAGAAAAAAATTGAGGATCAGACAAATAAAATAAATAACTTAGAAAGGCAGCTCCGACAGAAAAATCTAATCTTGTTTGGCGTCAAAGAAAGCGAAAAATCATACGATGAACTAGAAAAAATTGTAATAAATATAATAAATACACACATAAAAATATCATGTGACACTAGCAATATTGAAGCTGTTAGAAGATTAGGGAAAAAAGGTGAAAAAGTAAGACCAATAGTGATAACATTCAACACATTGGGCCTCAAACTAAAAATACAAAAAAATAAACGATTCTTACAAAATACATCATACTACCTGAAAGAAGATTATCCATTT
Source organism: Heliconius melpomene melpomene (assembly GCA_000313835.2). Lineage (NCBI taxonomy): Eukaryota > Metazoa > Arthropoda > Insecta > Lepidoptera > Nymphalidae > Heliconius > Heliconius melpomene. Next base: position 2,950 of record HE671285.1, on the reverse strand, counting down.
GAAATTTTAATGAAACGTAAAGAACTACAAATCCAATTACAGAAAGAAAAGGATGCAGGCAACACCGCTTTTATAAAATATGACAAAATTATTATAATGAATAACAAACAACTCCCAAATAAGCAGTCAAGCAAAAGAAACTTGTCTGAATCTCCGGAGAAATTTCATCTTGGTGGCCAAAACATTCAACAGATTAGCAAACAACCTAAGAAAACTAGAGGAGACATGAAGAATTATATAATACAAAAGCCCAAGCTAACCTTCGCCCCGTCAGAAACATTTCAATGTCAAACAAATATATCTCAGAACAAAACAGCATAGCAATCAAAATCGGACCCTCTACTAACCCCTAATCTCCCAGTACGGCCGGTCACCGCGGGAGAGTACGACCAAAACCCCCAAGAGAAAATACCAAAACGAATAATACTTTCTTTATTTGCAGCCTTAACGTAAGATCATTATCCTCTGATCTAAAATTTATTGAGCTCAAAGCAGCACTACGAGTTATTAACCATGACATAATAGGTTTGTGTGAAGTTCGTCGCCTAGGTGAAAAGATAATAGAATACAACGAATACATCTTCTACTACATAGGCCAAACGAAAGGCCTACATGGAGTAGGTTTTCTGGTTAAGAGAAAGTACAAAGATAACATCATAATGTTTACAGGAATATCTGAAAGAGTATGTATACTAGAAATCAAGCTGGGAATCCAAAGTTTTGCAATAATCCAAGCGTACGCACCTACTGAAAACTCATCTCAGGAAGAAATAGATAGTTTTTACGAGGACCTAGCGAAGGCTCACGATTCCATATCGGCAGAGTATATATTCTCTATGGATGATTTTAACGCACAAATAGGAATCCCCAAAAAGTACGAACATTCCACTACAGACGAGTTTGGCTATGGCACTAGAAGCGCTCGGGGTACGAGACTAATTCAATATGCCCAAGAATACAACCTAAAAATAATAAATACAATGTTCAAATTAAAACCTAAGAACCGCTGGACATGGATCTCTCCAGACAGAAATACAAGAAACGAAATTGATATATTATGTCCACGAAGTACCACATGATCTCTAAATATGAAGTATTACAATCTTTCTCGTTTGGATCGGACCACAGACTAATTAGAGCAACATTACACATAAACTCTATTAAGAAAAGTAGACGTAATTATTCTAATACATACAAGAAGCTAAAAACACCAGATGAGCAGGAAATGTACCTTACAAACCTTAATACATTTATACCAGAACTTATAGAGACTCAACATAGCTATAATGTGGAGGAGTACTACCAGCAAATCAATTATTATGTCAAATTAAGCCTTAAAAACATTAAAAGCACACAAAAGAACAAAATCCTATCTGTGAAAGCGCTAGATTACATGAAAGAAAGAAGTATACTACAAAATAAGCCTAATTTAAATAAAAAGTGATAAACAAAAATTAAAAACTCTATATAAACTTACTGACAAAGAAATAAAAAGATGCTACGCTGCTTACAGAGCAACAACTATACAACGACACCTCGATAATTCCAGGTCGGCTAAAAAAGCTTATAAGGAATTAAACCAATCCAAAACTTGGGTCCCTTCTCTCCAGAATGGTCATAAAAAATGTAAGTCTCGCACAGAAATTATAAACGCTGCTACCGATTACTACACTAACCTATATAGAACAACCAGACACACCGACGCAAAACGTGGCTACTTACTGTTCTACAGACACCTCTCCAATACAGCAGTTTACAGAAAAAGAAATCCTGACGCAACTAATGAGACTTAAACCGGAGAAAAGCCCAGGACCAGACGGGGTTACAAACGAATGCATCAAGGTCGCAAAGTCTTTGCTATTGACACCAATCACTATCCTGTGGAATAAAATACTTGATGAAGAAGCTGTGCCGCACCATTGGGTAGAATCTGAAATTATTCTACTATACAAAAAAGGTGACCCAGCTGACATAGGCAATTACCGTCCCATAAGCCTCATGTCTTGTTTTTACAAATTATTTGCCTCCTGTCTTCTTGAAAGAATAGCCTCAGTCATCGATGCACACCAACCTATCGAGCAAGCTGGATTTAGAAGTGGTTTCAGCACGATTGATCATATCCAAGTGGTAGACCAGGTGATAGAAAAATATTTAGAATTTAACAAACCATTATACATAGCTTTCATAGACTACAAAAAAGACTTTCGACTCAGTTTCACACGAAAGCATCTGGGAGTCGCTGAAAGCACTTAAAATAAAAGAAAAATATATTAATATTCTAAAATACATTTACAATAACACCACAAGTAGAGTTTAGACTAGATAGAGTGGGAGAAGCAATTAACATAAAGAGAGGAGTCCGGCAAGGAGATCCAATTTCCCCAAAACTGTTTATAGCAGTTTTGCAACTCGTAATGGGAAAATTACAATGGCTTAATCAAGGCATTAATATGAACGGGCACTTCTTAAGTCATCTTAGATTTGCTGACGACATAATTTTATTCTCAGAAATCCCTTGTCAATTAAATAAAATGGTTAACGACTTAAACCAGGCCAGCATGAAAGTTGGATTAGACATGAACCTGGAAAAAACAAAAGTTATGACGAACCGCAGTGAAACCCCCATCTTAGTAAATACTACTCCTCTCGAGTTTGTAAAAAACTATGTATACCTAGGTAAACAGATGTCTTTGAGTAAAGAAAGAAACAGTCAAGAAATAAACTGACGAGTAGCAATTACCTGGAATAAGTTCTGGAACCATAAAGAAATACTCAAATCTCAACTTCCTCTGTCGACCAAGAAAATAGTGATGGATACAGCAATATTACCATGCCTCACCTATGGGTGTCAAACTTGGACATATGATCTCAAAACCAGGAATAAAATTCAGACTACCCAGAGAAGAATGGAGAGAAGTTGCCTAGGTTAAATTAAAGACAAAGTTAAAAC
>HE671284.1:777-21124 GCA_000313835.2 Heliconius melpomene melpomene | reverse complement strand
AGATTATTACTTACTGCGGCATCCTTAAATTCTCGTATTATATTAAATATAGTCAAAATTATTTCTGGTACTTTAATGATTAACATAGATGAGAACTAAAAAAAGAATTCTCCATAAATTATACCTTAAGGAATTCTCTAATTGTATCTTATTGCAATACGCTTGTCAAATTTACCAAATAATCAAATATTTCTTTAGCTTGCTCCGTTGAATCTATAAGGAATTTGTATAAAATATGACTTGAAATAATTTCATGGTGGCTTCTTTCAATAGCGATCCTTAATTGTATCAAACGACAGTACACAGCGTAAAACATAAAGAAGTAGATCATCAAAGGAAGGTTTGGACCAAACAGAAAAAGAATGTATAACCAATAATAATAATTCTTGATATTATTACAAATCTCCGGAAAGAAATTACAATGAGCTATCCATAGCCCTACATTGTAAGCGAATGCTGTCGTTATACAAACAATCATTTTCAATTCAAATGCTGTTTCTAACATTTAAACGTAAATCTTGATCAGCTAGAAACAAATTTTCGAATAGAATACACAAAGTTTTGCGCTTATTACAAAACGAAAGGATGATAGCATTAGAAAAAGTACTGAAAGATATATAGATTCCACCAAATCGCATAAGTGAAGGGAAAATTAGAAAATAACACAATTTCAAAAAAATTGAAAGGACATTAAGTTGCGTTACAGTAAGTAACGTAAATAGCAATTGTCGTTTTCTGGAAAAAGATCTTATAAAACCGAAGTCTAGCATAAAGAAACCACGAAGTATTATAAAGAAAATTTGGATAATTTTTGAGTTATCAATATTTTTGTCTTGTTTTTGCATCCATTTTAACTTAGAACTTGGTCTGCCGTAAATCATTGTCTCTTATCAATATCTGCGTATTTCGGCAACTATTTTACACGTTTTAATCTGACTAAGTTAAGGCTGCAAATGTATTACCACATTAAGTACTGTACCATTTAATAGTATTAGTTAATCAACTATATTGACGTTTGAAATGCAAAATTACTGCAATCGAGGGTTGAATGATGAACGTAAAAGGAATTAACTAATTAACATAAAATAATTCATCTTCTAGTTTTAATATGAAATTTATTTATTATAATTATATTTTAATAGATTCGCGCTATATCCTGCACATAGTAGGGTAAACAGAAGTAACCTAGGAACCTCATCTATTGTCCAACGTATTGTCTTAACATTAGGACCGTTCAGATACTTCCGGTATCCACTTTATGCCATTGTTGAAGTACTATACTAGAATAAGATGATAATTATACTATGTGTTTATTCTTGTCAATAATTTATTATAACATTAAAATACTTTATTGAATCCAAACTAATTCTATTATATGAAAAATTTTACCAATCTATTTCTTCTCTAAATTTGTTCTGAACCTTTCTCTTGAAGCTGAACCGTTGCCTTTCATATGTTTTAACTTCAACGGGCATTTTCTTCACAATTTTGTATTTTCCTTGTTCAATCCATGGGCTTAAGTTGATTTTGGTACTAGTGACGGCATCAACAATAGTACTTACTGAGACGACAGCCAGTATTATTCCGATAGATACTATTAGTCTATCCATCATCGGCATATATTTCTTAAACGATTTTACAAATTCATATAATGTATACATTTTCTTCTTTTTAAAGATTTCACAAGGCTCCTCTAATATCGCAAAAGGCATTGTTATCCAAAGTAATATTCCGAATGTTGACATCAATACGGATATATAGAAGTTTAGACTTTCATTGATTTTTAATTTAGTTTTATAAGGTTCTAGTTTCACATTCCTACCGACGAATTCCAAACGTGGTTCATTCAATCCAATGTATTCTATGAGCCTGTAATATATTAGAATAGTAAAATTAAATTATTTATTTAATAAGCTAAAAAGAAAAAAAGAAAATAATCATGTATGATCTTTTAAAATTTTATCCTTCCTAATTTGATTATATAGAAGAAATAAAAGAATACTTACATTATAGAAGAAGGCAAAGAAATTCAAAAAAATACTTACTTTTGCCAAATTAATCGATAAAAAATCATTTTGATCGCTTGTTCCAATAGTTCTAACGTCCTAACTAATCCTATACACACTTCTTGCAACTGACCATAAATTGTAATATATTCATATTATATCTGTTGTACAAATTTGTGATGATTAAGTCTATTTACTAATGAGGTCGTTTTATATCATTTGTCTTAATTGATGTTTAAAATGTCTATTAATTGTTATTTTTAACCGACTTCTGTAAGAAAAGGAAGTTATTAAATCGATTTTTTTTTGTTTGATACCTCAGAACTTTTGACTGGGTGAACTGATTTTGACGATTCTTTTTTTAGGCCTTATTAGTCGTAGTAATTATATGATATAATCATTATAAAATCCTATAATTATATTACACAATTAGCTAATTAATAATCCCCTAATAAAGACTAATTTAATAAAAAAAGACTAATTAATTTAACTGCATTGTCAGAAATTACTGAAATAAAATTGAATTTAAAATTAATTAAATTAAATTTCCGATCTTAAATCATGGTGACTTCAAAATTTATTTATTTACTTCATGCATACATTTTGTCCAAAAAAATATAGTGCAGGTTTTTAATATTGAGCCTTTAGCTTCAGCTTGAGCTTTTATCATTAAGAAGGATTTCTAAAAATTTTAACCCTAAAGGAACAAATAGGAATGGAAAGTTTGTATGGAAAAATCTTTCAATCGTCAACCAATTTGCTAATGCGACTGTGTCATTGAATACATGTTCAAAATTCAAATTCAAAATATTCTTTATTCAAATACACTTATTATAAGCACTTTTGAATCGTCGAATGAACAAAAAGCTACCACCGGTTCGGAAGGCAGTTCTACTGAGAAGAGCCGACAAGAAACTCAACAGTTGCTCTTTTCAAAATCAATGGTACAGTCTATTACATCAGTTGGCAGCTATCCTGCATTACATTCAATAGACATTAATTCCATACATGTTTGTCCTCTAAGTATTCTTGAACAGTGTAATACGCTTTACTTGTCAGAATTTTTTTTACTGATATTTTAAATTTTGGAAGTGGCAAATCTAGAATACACTGTGGAATTTTATTATATACACGTATGGTCAGTTACTTTATTAAAATTTACCTCCTAAACTGTAAATATTTTCATAAATACATTTAATAAATATTTGTATAGTTCAAGAAAGCGAAGCCGAAATTAAAAAACATAAATAAATTAGGAAAATTTTAATTTTAGTACAAAAAAATTTTGGGCCATCTATTCCATTGGGGCATCTATCCTGATTTTACCCTTATATTTCATCACTTTAATTTCCTAAGGTATATAATTTTAAACTAATTGAATATTTTATCTATGTACTCGTACTGTGAATTCTATGTATAGAGTATAACATTAAAGCAATTAATATAATATACGATATTAAGTAAATTGACAAATAATAATACCTATTCATAATGTTAGTAGATTTGAAACAAGTAAGACACTAGTGCTTATAAAAAAAAAAAATTTTCAAAATGCTTCACGTTAAACCTCACAGAGCCTCAGAAGCAGCAAAGAAGCTCCCAAATTACGAGCTCAGACCATTATCAAAAACTTTAAAAATATTTTTTATATTAATCCAAATTATATTCGCCTTTGATAATGGATTCACCAAATTTATTCCTATTCGTAGGGTTGTTGTTAAATTTTGGTCTGTGTTTAATGCGTTCTCTGTCGATATAATATGCTTCGTCCTACTGGAATCGGGTAAAAAAATTGAGTATCGCATGTGGTTTACTAAATATCTCTTTGAACACTTGACTTACATTTTAATATTTTTATTTATACCACAAAACAAGACATTTTGTGATTTTTTACAAAATTTACAAACAATTGACTGTCAGATTGGTACAAATAGTAAATATTTCAATATTAAGATTATTTTGTGCTGCATTACTTGTTTTTCGGTGAAAATAATTTTATCAGGAGTATATTGCTACAGAAATGAAGACTGTATCATAACAGTATTAGCACAAATGATATACTTCCTTCCTTTCCTCGCCCTGGATTTACCTTTCATTATGATGGTCCTCACATTTTACGCAGCTCAATTACGACTCATGGCTATTGGACAGTATCTCCTGGATAAAAAAATGGCAAAACAGATGCACCAGGTTTACAAGGCACTGATCGATTTGACGGAAAGTGCAAAAAAATCTTTTGATCCTGTAGTAAGTTACAAGTTTATTATCAAAATTTATAAAATCTTGGTTTTTTAAGCTTCATGCTGTATCCCGCACACATCAGGGTACACCGTTCCCCGCTTTCCGCCGCATTTTGGAGTCATTGCGTGTTGAGTGGCAGAACTCAACGCTGCGCTTTGCCTTGAAACCATAGCCTAGCCTAGCATTTAACCTATTAAATATAGTAATTTAATTTATTTTTAATGTAAAGACTTAATCTATATATATAAAAGGACTTGTCCTCACTGACTGAGGTAAGACGCACGCACAGCCGTAACCGCTGTGCGTAGAAACGTGAAGTTTGGACAGATCTTTACTTTTATAATCTGGACATCCACTAAGAAGGGATTTTGAAAAATTTTAACCCTAAAGGGGTGACATAGGGGTTGAAAGTTTGTATGGAAAAAAAATTAAATCGGCACCGATTTTTATAAAATTTGAAATTTAGATTTTTAAAAGTATTTAATTGAACACATGTTTCATGGTTTTCTAGAATTCTCCCCCTAAGGGTGCAAATAAGGGATTGAAAGTTTGTATAGAAAAATCATTAAATCTAATCTAAGGAAAAATTTTATAAAATTTGAAATTGAGATTCTTAAAAACATATCATTAAACATGTGTTTAGTGGTTTATTATAATTTACCCCCTAAGGGACCAATATGCAGCTGCGCGCGCCCACTAGTATGTTATAATTGTTATGCTCTTTAATTTAGTTTTTCATATTTTTTTATTTTAGATCATTATGACTTTATTCTTCAATGTACCAAGTGTAATGCTTATCATGTATCAAATAATAATAGAAATTAAATTGAGTATGGTAAGTGTAATCTTATACCTATAACCGTTTTAATAATACCTGTATATAAAAAAATATATATAGGGTGGAAGAGGCAGCGCTCCTTTTATTGAACCTGCATATAGGGTAAAATATTTTAAATCCAGAACTAAAGAAATTAATCAAGGTACCTCAACAGTTTGGACGTAGGATTTTTTTTTTCATTTCACGATTTTTATCCATACCTGTATTCGTGTCACGCACACATACGTGTGCGACGTTACCGCTTTGACAGGTAAGTGTGTGCGTGCTTATGTTATACTTTACAAATGGCGTTTTATTGTAAAACGACAATTTTATTATTTATTTTGTTTGAAAAAAATATTTTTTTATTTTTGGGAATATTTTTTTTCTGAATTATATTAGGCTTTTATAGAGTAGTTAAAACTGTGGTTTCATTTAAAGTGGTACTGACAATTCCATCCTGTATATAGCTACTTGAAATTTTATCAAGTCTGTCAATTTCTACACCAAAAGAACAAAAAGTAAATTTTATTGACAAGATCATTTATATATTTCAAATAATATATGTTTTTGTTTGCTTTCTTATAATCACTATCCCAACATACCTTTTAACTCAATCAGTATTTGCAATATATTGCGTTGAAATACAAAGAGTGAAGTAATGCTCTTCCAGGTTTTCTTCTAACCTCAAAACATGTTAGTACACTAAAACTAAACATTATTACAGAAAACGCCAGTAGGGTATGTGTCAGAGTGTTGTTCAGTAACTTAACTGTTGATAGTGATTTTTGCCCCCCGCATGTTTGCTTCATCTCTGCTAACTGAAGCACAAAATATTAAAATAATTCTACATGATATGAAATTTGAAACCACAGGTAAAAAATGTATGGTTTACGAGAAATATAAAATTAATATAATGGCGTGAAAGGAACCTGATCGTGATCATCTCAAAATCAAGACCAAGTTGGCCTTTAAGAAACTGGGGACCATCAGCAAGCCATAGGGTCAAGATTTGGCCTCATATGGAGTACTGTTCTTATTTCTGGGCTGGTGCACCCTTGTAGTAACTTGACCCATTTGATTGCATGAGCTCTCAACCGCTTCTCATGGGCAATGTTATGGGGAGCTGTTTGACCTGTTACCTGCCGCCGAATTTTCTAACCGCACAGTACCTCACAAATTCAAATACCGTCCACACCATCTGGATATGTGACGCTCTACTATTGTGCGGTTTCGTAGGAATTTCTTAAGGCGGTGATCACTTACTATCAGAGGACCCGTACGCTTGTTTGCCTTGTCTTTTTCCATAAAAAAATAAGGAGAATATACGACCTAAAGAGGGGGAAAATGAAGCAAAGGGCCGTTTCCGTCCAAAATTGAGTCTATGCATATTTAGTGACTAAATATAAAAAATACTATACATTAATGTTTTTCAGATCAAAATCAAGAGAAAGACATTGATCGTTTCATTCAATACATAGATGCTCGGCCCTTCAAGTTTTCTATACTAAAGATTTTCCCATTCGATGCAACATTACCCATTATGATAATTAACTTGTGTGTCACATATCTCATTGTTATATTACAACTGACGCATACATATTAAAATATCTATATTTATATGTTTAAATATCTATGTCTATATGTCTAAATATCTGTATCTATACGTCTAAATATCTATGTCTATATTGTATAATTTATTTTAGTAAATTAAAAGAGTATGTTATTACTATTTATTTGTTCATAACAAGTAATGACACTTTAATTTTGTAAAGTGAGTAGATTGTAAATGTGTTTTATTATTTTAATATTCAAACCACTAGTGGAATATATGTAAAATATTTGTAAAATAAATAAATAATAGCTAATATTTCAAATTCGTTCTATACATCCTGCTCTTTGATGACCAAGAAAACAACGAGTGTGAATTAATAGTTTTATTCTATACATAATAATGTCTTATATACATAATATAGTACAACTCGAGAGTATTGAGCATTGAATATTGTGCAACCTCTAGAGATTTTAAAATTGTCTTCGAAACACCAGCCTACGAAAACATGCAATAGGAGATCAGATATTGACAATGTTCTAAGTATATTTATTTTAGAGAATCCAAATAAAGTTTCTGAGGTTTTTGTCTATTTCATTAGACATAATAAGTGTATGTGGAAACTAAAGTGGCTGGAATCTAGATTTACGCCTAAATATTTGATTACTTCAACAATTGATTTGCAAAAACAGATTGTCGTCTGTCGTCAAGAAATCTATATAACTTAACACTAGGTTCCCTTTGTTCCCTGCTCAGCGCGCGACACAGTGTGAATGTGTTTTATATTAATTATCAGACAAATAAAATAAATATATTTTTAAAATACACTATATATTTAATTATACTTAATAATAGCAGTAGCAGTAAGCAGAAAAACACACGCTTTACAATACAATAAGTTTGATTAAATTCTAAATGAAAAATATATAATTAGTTGTGAAATTTCATAATTTTTCTCATATTAATTATTGCATTTGAAGAAACTGAATAACTACAATAATAAATGAAGTGCATGCACCTACAAGATATAAGGGTAAAGATACGTCTACGTAGAACGTTCGCCATACAGAGTATCTATAAGGGTGCAGCTCCAAAAATTTTAGAATGTCGATTATTTTATTTTTTTCCTTTGGACCTGAAATTAAATACTTTTTTATTTTTTGTTTTATAAACCTCATGTTAAAGCGGGGTTGGCAGAGAGGAAGAAACGCTATGGTCTCTGAACACTTCTTTCTCAACATCTGCAGTCATTAATTTTTCATATATACTCTCTCTTGACTTTTCTCCAGTATCGTGGGTACTATGTCCACAGAAGGTCGACCGGGGTCTCTCCGCGCCTCTCTTACTCCTCTTTTTATTTCATAAATCTTTAATTTAAATAATGTTAAATTTGATGTAAAAGTACAATTTCTGACAGGATGCTTAAAATGGTTAATAAGTCACTTTTCTTATGTTATAGAATTACTTATTTTTTCTTTTATGTTTATTTAAATTGTATGAATGATTTATCATTAATTAAAATTGTTTTATGTAAGTGATTTTTAAAGTTAAGCGGAAAATCAAATACGTGAAGCACTGTGCTATAAAAAAACTAAATTTTACTCGTATAATTGTAATAAGCGATGCGAGTATTTAGCGAGGAAAGTAAGCCGGAATGACAATTCTTATATAAAAAATATTATGATTTTCATATTTCTTACTCGTAACATGAATGAGTCGACCCTCAATAAGTGATTGAATGGCGCTAACTTCGACGTTTCCTAATTCAACAAACAACGCCGGCACCAGAGGTATAGCCAAATTTATTATTAAATCAACGAAGTAAAACACGTCTATCTGAAAATTTAGGATATTTATTATTTAATACATATAAAATATACAATTATCGTACAGACTGCCACCCATGAGCCCATGACCCATGATCTAGAGAGAGCTAGAGTGAGTCACCTACCATCTACCAGAAGAACTTCCTGACGTAGTACTTTAACTTCAGAATTGAACTGCTAGTTATCTGTCAGAAAGACATTTTTCAGATTAACATTCCACATACAAGCGCGGCGTTGAGATCCGCCACTCAATACGACAAGCGTCCAGAATTCAGCGGAAAGTGGGGAACAGAGTGTTTTAACACGAGGTTCCCTCTGCCTACCGTGCTGTGTGCGGGGTACAGCGTGGAGCTGTTTTTTTTTCATTCCACACATAGCTGGATAGGTGGAGAGATCCTAGGGTTAACGCACTTACCCAGGCACGTCGAGAAAATCAGTAGACTAAACCACTACGCCCCCCAGAGCCATTTGTTACTAAACATATTTTTTGTATTTTTAAACGGAATCTAAAAAATAAGTGGTACTTACTTTTACAGTTCCTGGTATAAATACATTTACCACAAAACAATAGATATATACAAAATACGACGCCATATTAGTAAGTATCTGGAAAATAAAAATTGTCATTTATAAAACTTACTTATTTAATTTTATTAAAATAAATTTTAGAACCCGTTTCAACAAAAGAATACATTAGAACCAAGATAAAGAAAATGGGAAAAAAAATCAAAAATCTTTAGATTTTGAATCACAGTTGTAGATTCGATTTCCAGTCAGAGAAATGACGATATACAACATATTTAAACTAACTACAAAGATATTTTAATGTCAAACTAATATAATACTAGCCCATTAAAATCTACGAATATTTATTTAATATTTTTTATAACGGTTATTTATATTGTAATACGAATATCAACTTTATTTAATTATGCAATATTCGAAAATTAACCCGGACAAACAGAAAAACAGACAGATGGACAAAAATTACAAAATTGTTTTATGTTTCAATTTCGAATAAATAATTATGTACACTTTAAACATGTAACCACATTGAAATCACACGCGTATCATAATCACACTTTATTTTACTTATAGCTTCACGCTTTATCCCGCACAAAGCAAAATAGACAGAGGGAACCTGGGAACTTTGTGTTAAGATACTCCTTTCTCATTAACAGGATTCCAGAGCGGTGACAGTTCTACGGTTGATTACTTACCAAAAACTTTGTAACGTTGCCAGCATATTTTTTATGATATAATATTTTACCGTAAACAAGCATTAATTCTTGCAGCTTTTTTATTTTTATTTTAGTATCATCATTTGAATCACTTGTAGACTCTAAGCAGTGCTCCTTTATTTCTTCCTTCAGTGATGTCAATTTACACCAGAGACATTCGAATATCATTATTTTTGTCATATACGTTAAAGAGTGTTCTATCCATGACACAGATAATGCCACAAACCAAAAAATCTCAGTATCTCTATAATTAATATGAAAATATACATATCTTATGATATTTTTCAGTATTATTCCAAGAAATATGAAAAAACTAATGGTTGATTCGTTTTTTCTATGCGTCAGTAAATTATTAATTTCAATAGAATCGATACTTTTTAAGAAATGTATTATGTTTTCACCATCGCTGAACAAAGATAGTATGGATGTTAGAATTGTATAGAACAAGGTGAACGTTAAAGGGAAAAACAGATAATTCACACTCTCAAAATAAAAAGTTACTACATGAGTATAAAAATAAGCTAACGAAATTGTAGCACTGAGACAGTACAATTTTAGAAAGTTATTAATTATTCTGCTAGTACTCAAATTTGCGTATAGACCAAGGGAAAGACGGACATATAAGATGACATTCACGAAAAATGATCGTTTGAATTGTGGCTTTACTAATTTCGCCATAGTTGTAATTACAAAGAATGAAACGAAAAACTCTCATCAAAATCGGTCCATTCGTTTGGGAACTGCGATGACACAGATAGACACTGCCAAAACTGGAAAAGAGGGGTGCCTTTAGCTTCGGGGGTCAAAGAAGACGTGTGCTTTCACCAATTTACGAATATAATCTGTATGTATATATTAAATTTTATAACAAAGTCAAAAGGAATTATGTTAATGCATTATGAAACAGTTCATTTTGAACGTAAATGCAATTTATCTATGATCATCTACTATAGTTAATTACAATATGTATGTACGTATGTTGCTATAGCGACGTCATTTTATCTTCACACATCTTGCAATAAATGCTGGGTAGACGAAGGTTAATTAATAAAACCGTAACCGTACGTTCTAAATCAGCTTCACGCTGTATCCCGCATACAGCAGGGTAGGCAAAGGGAACCTAGGGTTAAACACTCCGTTCCCTACTTTCCGCCGTATTTTGGAGGCTCTTGCGTGAAAGTGGCAGAACGCAACGTATTTGCCACAATACCAGAGCGAAGAAATGGAAATGTAAACTTAAATAATTATATCATTTTCTCGGGCGGGGATCGAACCCACAACCACTCGTATGTATACAATGCTTACAGATATTCAGATGTGCTATTCTCGATGCTACGTTTTTCAACTTAACTTAATTTAAGTAATCAATGATGGACAGTCGTGGCGCAGGGGAATTGGTTCCCTATACCTACCCTGCTATGGGGGGGGGGGGTAATAGTTATAGATCATAGTTGTAGAGTACTTTTATAATAAAAAAAAATATTTTCTGTAGAACTTAATATATACTTTAGCATTATGATAAAAAATTAACAATTAACCAAATGGTCGCACTGCGTCAAACTGTATACGCAACTAAAAATATTTTTTTAATACAATTAATAACAATACAAAGTATATGTGTAAGTTATTTTTAGTTAATAGCAGATATGGAACCCTTCATATATTATTATTTTAATTACATATGTATATTTATTTACCATGGCAGGCAGGGTACAGGGAACCTAATATTATAACACCAGTTTTCCCATTTCCTTCTTATTAGGATTTGAATCGGTCACCTAAATTGATTTCACATATCATCATAACAGATCGCATCTCCATAGCATTCTTCATTCTTCTTCAATAATACCCACGTTTCGCTGCAGCGTCGGTACCTGGAAAGGAAGTGTCCTTTTAAATTTTATCTATTTTCTTCTATTTTTAGGGTTTCGTACTTGTTAAAGAAAAAAGGAACCCTTATAAGATCACTCTGTTGTCCGTCTGTCTGTCCGTCTGTCCATCTGTCTGTCTGTCAAGATCTTTTGTCTCAGGAACGCTTGCAGATATTTGGATATACTTAGATCTACCATAATTTGTTAAAAAAACAACAATTTCTTGATAAACAATAATTTCTTGATTAAAACATATTTCTATATTTACTTAGAAACAAGATATGGCCGTTTTTATCGCAAAAATGCGCATTTCGACAGTATGAATGGAATCAAAATTCATAGGATACTGCCGGTTGACCTAGAATTATGAAATTTGTAGTATCAACATATAGTATTTTTAATAAATCAAATCAAATCAGCTTCACGCTGTATCCCGCACACAGAAGGGTAGACAGAAGGAAGACACTCCGTTCCTCACTTTCTGCCAAATTTCGGCAGATAGAATTTATTCAGGAAAAAATCTGAAACTATACGTTTGTGGTTAAATCCTAAAAAGTAATAGCCTTAAATTGCAAAAAACGCATATTTCGACACTATAAATGGGATTAAAATTAATAGTATACTTTCAGTTGACCTAGAATTATAAAATTTGGCAGCTTACAAGTGGTACTAGTTCAGGAAAAAATCTAAAAACTATTCATTTGTAGTTAAATCCTAAAAAGTGATATCCTTAAAAGGGGGCAAAATTTGGTATTAAAGCCGCTAGTTCAAGTGAGGTATCAGATGAAAGGGCTCTATGCTAAGCTAATTCTGAATTTCAGAAAAAGCTCGATACGCCCAATTTTTGTACGGAACCCTCGGTGCTTATTTTTTTTTAAAGACTCCTGGTCACATTTGTCCCTTTATCTAAATCAATTGTGATTTTCATTTCCTATAGCATATCATATCATTACATCAAAATATTCTATCTATGTACGATGAATTGTAGCCCAAGATCCCAGAGCCGCCAGACCTATGTCATTTTGAGGACTATTAGTCTAATATGTATGTAGTCAAGACAGTGTGCCTACTCACTAACTTGAAAGTGGGGCCCTTTCAGAGGAAGCGCCAAATAACGGTATATCTCTGTCTGGGAAGATGATTGAGCCATCGGATAGGTGTGGGTGCTTATGTGAAGTCTTATAATCCGTAAATAAAATATTTAAAATTAAAGCTTGATAGTACTAATAAATATACATTTTTAAAATCATTCTTTAAACTATATTTAAAAACGAGCGTTTTTTCTTTAACGTACCTGGACTCTACCTTAAGTTAACGCTATCTCTGAAAGGTCCCCACTTTCAAGGTAGAAAGTATGCATACAGTCTTGACTACATATTAGACTAATTAATCCTCATAATTTCAGCTTTGCTAAGAATACGTAGGTCTGGGGGCCCTAGGATCTCAGTTTATTGTATAGTATCATATCAAAGCAATTAATATAACATACGATTTTAACTAAATTGACAAATAATAATCACAATGTTAGTAGATTTGAAACAAGTAACACACTAGTAGCAAAAGGAGAGTAAATAAACGTAACAAAATTTATGAAAATAATAAAATTTGGACAATGATTCAAGTAAACCCTCATATAATAGCTGAAAATTTCCCAAATAATAATATCAGACCATTATCGAAAACGTTGAAAGTTTTTTTTATATTATTACAAATTACATTTGCCATTGATAATGGATTCACAAAATTTGTTCCTTTACGTTGGTTTATTGCGAAATTTTGGACCGTGTTTTATGCAATATCTATTGATGTAATATGTTTGTTACTGCTGGATTTAGCTACAAACTTTGAGTTTGACATTTGGAGTATTAAGAGTCTCATTGAACACATGAGTTATGTTATAATTTTTTTATTTATACCACAAAACAAGTCATTTTGCAATTTCTTGGAAAATCTACAAGCAATTGACTGTCAGATTTTCATAAATTTTAAATATTTAGATTTAAAGATTATTTTGTGCTGCGTTACGATTTTTTCTTTGAAAATAGTTTTATCATGGGAATATTGCTTCAAATATGAGGACTGTAGCATAATTGCATTTAAACAAATTATATCTTTAGTTCCTTTCGTCGCCCTGGATCTACCTTTCATTATAATGGTTTTCATGCTCCACTCTGCTCGCTTACGACTTACTGCTATTGGAAAGTGTCTTCTTGATAAAAAAATGGCAAAACAGATGCACCAGGTATACAAGTTACTGGTCGATTTGACGGAAACTACCAAAAAAACCTTTGATAACATAGTAAGTTACATATTTTACCATCAAATGAAAATAGCAAAACACTTTAAAATTTTGATATGATAAATCAACACAAACTTGAGCTAAAATATATAAATTTGATAAAATCATAAGTTTAGATTTAAAGACTTTTGATGATTTCAGATTTTTTTAAAAAGAAAAATTTTAGAAATAACAACATTATATGAGTGAATTATTATTTATTAATATTTTCGTTTCATCGCTTTGGTACTAAGGCAGAAGATAATTGTTTTTTGCTCATTAATTTACTTTTTCGATAATTTCTTTATTAATTTTAGATCATTATGACACTGTTCTTTAATATTCCAAGTGTAATGTTTATAATGTATCAAATAATAAAGGAAATTAAATTTGATATGGTAAGTGTATCCGTTTTTATAATTCTGATATATAAAAAAATGTGTAACGTAAAAGATTACGGAGAATAATAAAAAACCGTTTAAAAAGTTCAGCTGCTTTGTCCAGACTAATTAATATCTGTCCGATATTGGTTTGTGGGCATACGGGTACGCGACCCCGGATCCTCGAGCCGCCACTCTTATATCCTCATCCAGTCCATAAGAATGGTGTCCCCCCCTCTCCTCCTTCCTTAGCTCCCTCCTTCCTTTTCCTATCCTACCCTTCTATTTTCGTCTCCCTTCGGTTTTCCCCACAAAGGGGTTTGGAGGTCAGACGGCAGTCGCTCCACGAAAACCGCAAACCGCCAGTACATGAAACGGAATAAGAAAAGACTGGGTACGGCTAGGGCGTCGCCGCAAAACGACGCGCAGGCACATCGCCCTACACCTGCGACAAGTGGGCAAGGGCTACCGTGTCATGTACGGGCACGGCTAAAGACGCTAGTACCCAGAAGGAAACTCCGCTTTGCAACGTGGAATATTGGCTCTCTGACCGGACGATGCAGGGAACTCGCAGATGTACTCATGAGACGTCGGGTCCAGTGTGCCTTCCTCCAGGAAACACGCTGGAAGGGCAATAAGTCCCGTAACATCGGACAGGGTTACCGGCTTATATACACTGGGTCACCTTCGGGTAGAAACGGTGTAGCGGTAGTGCTTTCTGAAGAGCTTCAGAATGGGCTCCTTGAAGTTGACCGTCGCTCCGACCGCTTGATGCGAGTGAGGGTACTGATTGAGGGCGTCATCACAAACTTAATCAGTGCCTATGCTCCCCAGGCGGGATGTAGCGCGGCCGAAAAGGAGACATTCTGGGAGCAGTATGAAGGGGTGCTACTTGCTGTGCCGTCTACCGAAGTGGTCTTAGTTGGGGGGGACTTGAACGGGCACGTCGGTAAGGCTGCTGAGCCGTATGAACGTGTTCACGGGGGTTTTGGGCACGGTCTTCGCAATGCAGAGGGAGAAAACATTCTGAGAACCTGTATTGCGTCTGATCTGGCCGTCGTGAATACGTTCTTCCAAAAGAATTCTCAGCACCTTATCACGTATAAGAGCGGGTCCCACTCAACTCAAATAGACTACTTATTGACCAGACGGTGTCATATGGGCAGGGTAACTAACTGTAAGGTCATTCCGGGCGAAAGCCTAACGGCCCAACATCGTCTTCTTGTCATGGACTTAGCCGAGAAACGTAGGCCTCGGATCAAGTGGTGGTTGCTGAATAGACCGATGCAGACCGACTTCCTGGCAGAGGTGAAAAGTCATAATCTTTCGACTGACACCGAGACTGCTCAGGATGCTTGGGATCGGGCTCAGTCGGCAATCATTGCGGCAGGCAGGCGAGTTCTTGGCGTTTCCAGGGGAGGACGTGTCATCGACAAGGAGACATGGTGGTGGAATGACGAGGTCCAGGAGGTGACTCGTGAAAAGAAGGCTGCCTTTAAGAAGTGGCAGGAATCCAACTCTCCTGAAGACAGACTGGAGTACACAGTTGCTAAATGTGCCAGTAAAAGAGCTGTAGCCAGAGCCCGCAGTGAGAGTTTGTCACCATTGTATGATAAACTTGAAACTGTGGAGGGGCAGAAGCTCATTTACAAACTGGCACGTTCCCGGGATAAAGTGACGCAAGATATCGCAAAATGTCTTTGCGTCAAAGATTCCCAGGGCACGCTGCTCTGTAGTCATGCCTCTGTGAAGGAGAGGTGGAGAAGCTACTTCCAGGAGTTGCTGAATACTCAGCACCCATGCAGTCTTCATCACGACCCACCGCCTAACCTCGGACTTATTGCCCCAATAACCCTTGACGAAACACGTAATTGCCTTCGACGCATGAAGAACGGAAAAGCGGTGGGACCTGACGACATTCCGATCGAAGCGTGGAAATCGTTGGGCTCTCTTGGTGTGCTCATGCTTACTGACCTTTTTAACCATATCTTGAACACTGGTAAGATGCCGCATCAGTGGCGGCTTAGCTTCATTACCCCTATTTACAAAGGAAGGGGCAGTGTTCAAGATTGTGGTAGTTATAGGGGCATGTAGCTTATGAGTCATACCATGAAGCTCTTCGAGCGCATGATCGACCTCAGGCTCCGCCGAGAGTGTACTATCTCTGAGTCTCAATATGGATTTCAGCCAGGATCGGGCACCATGGACGCCATTTTCGCCCTCAGAACTTTGATGGAGGCATACAGGGAAAAAAGGAGAGCTCTGCATGTGGCCTTTTTAGATCTGCAGAAGGCCTTTGACTGTGTGCCTTGTCAATGTATCTGGTGGGCATTGCGATCCAAAGGGATCCCTGAGGCCTACATTGAGATTATCAGAGACATGTACCACGATTCCGCTTCTATGGTTAGGACTGCTGTTGGCGACACTAGACCCTTCCCGATTACGGTGGGGGTTCACCAGGGCTCGGCTCTTAGTCCGTTCTTATTCAATGTAGTGCTCGATACTGTCTCGGCTCACATCCAGGACCAGCCTCCATGGCTGATGATGTATGCCGACGACATAGCACTCATTGCCGAGAACCGACTGACGCTGGAGCGTAAAGTGAACCTCTGGAAGGGTACGCTTGAGAACGGCGGTCTTAAACTAAATGTGTCAAAGACAGAGTACATGGCTTGCGGGAGCCGGGACTCGAGCACCATCCTTATAGGTCCTGAGCCAGCCGTTAAGTCGGAGAAGTTCAGGTACCTTGGATCCGTTATGCACGAGTCTGGAGGCATCGATCACGATGTCCATGGCCGGATAAGCGCTGCCTGGGCCAAATGGCGGGAGGTCACTGGTGTGGTCTGCGACCGCAGAATACCGTCCAAGCTCAAGGGGCTGATATACAAGAGCATCGTCCGACCGGTTCTTTTATACGGCAGCGAATGTTGGCCAGCACTATCTCGGCACACTCAGGAGCTTCACGTCACGGAAATGAAGATGCTGAGGTGGATGTGCGGCGTAACGCGGTCTGACCGCATACGCAACACATTCATTCGAGGTAGTCTTGGGGTCCGTGACGTAGCGGATAAGCTCCAAGAGAGTCGCTTGAGATGGTTTGGCCACGTTACGCGCCGACCTAAGAACTATGTCGGACGCAAGTGCCTTGCTATACCAGTCCCTGGGGTGCGACCTCCCGGACGCCCAAGGAAGCGCTGGTTGGATGTCGTGATGCAGGACATGAGAGCCAATGGTCTAACCACCGAGGATGCAAAAGATCGTGCAAAGTGGAGTAGGTTGTGTACGAAGGCAGACCCTGGCAATAGCCGGGATTAATGCCAGGAGGAAGAAGAAGAAGAATTAAAAGTTCAGCTGCTTACACGACTAAAAAAAATTGTTTATTAACTGACGAGAAAATGGCTTGCCTTGTTTACTTTATCTACTTGTGGTAAATTATTTGGCACGTAACTCCTTGTTTTGAATAAAATTATTTGCCCTTGACTGAAATATAAAAGGCGAAGTGATGCTCCTCTGGGTTCTGTAACCTCACAAAACGTACTATGTAATCTAAAACTAAACACTTTTTACAGAAATCGCCAGTAGACTATGTGACGCAGTATTGGTCAATGGTTTCATTTTTGATGGTGATTTTTGCCCCATGCATATTTGCTTCATCTGTTCAAACTGAGGCACAAAATATCAAAATAATTCTACATGATATGAAATTTGAAACTACAGGTAAGAAAATAATGTTTTAAGAAAAATATTGAAAAAGGAAGTAAAGGAGACCAGAATGCGGAAATAATCGATTTCATTTACTTATGACACAATAATCCAATATAGAGACACTGTCGCGCACTGCCCCACGACAAAATTGGTAAACAATGGAGAACGGAAAATGGAGAATGTCTAGAATATGTAAGGTTTCGTTATTTATTTAGTAATAAAAAGTAGCTTATGTACATATAAATGCTTCTAGATCAAAATCAAGTGGAAGATATTGACCGTTTCATTCAATACGTGGAAGCTCGGCCCTTCAAGTTTTATATACTAAAGATTTTTCCTTTAGACGCTACATTACCTATTATGATCATTAATTTATGTATCACATATTTCATTGTTATATTGCAACTAACTCATACATACTAAAATATTTAAATTTCTTGAATTTATTACCTACAATGTCCCAGGACTCAACGATAAGGCGAAAACAGGTGATAGACCAAGTCGTGACAGTTATGAGAAAAATATAAAAAAAATCTTTGTCATGTATTTTTCATATTATATTGATTTTAAAAAATATCGGAAAAACCGACACCCTGTAATGATTTTTCAAGTTTTAAGACTACAAATATTACTCTTTTTTTATTTTTTTCTCTGTAATGAAGGTTACCTAAAAATCTCGAAATCTAATGTAAATATAGATTTTTTTTAGTGTAGTTATAAGAAAAAATAATTCTATTATGAAATAATGTCACAATGATCATTTTTCACATCCTACATTATTAATTGTTGCTTGCTTGCTTTTATTGTTATGCTTTCTTGTGTGTAATTTTTACATTAAGGAATCTTTATGATCTATATCAATTATATTAGGGCATAGACTTGTGGACTTATTATTTCATCTTCAAGTTGTTAATAAATAGATACTAAGCCTCCTTTTTACATAAAAACTATAGTATATAAGAAAAATATGTTAATGGAGCAATTAAGTATAATTAAGTACTTACTATAAAATTCGAAACAATGATTTTAAGATTTTTGTCAGTTTACCTTTATGTCGGTTTGTCTGTGTATCAGTTGGTAAATAAAAAAGTTTTATCAAAATAAAGGATTTTATTTGCCTAAATTGCTGTACAGCAGAAGTTGATGGTAGATATAACTAATATTGTAAATTTAACTTCACGCTGTATTCCGCACACAGCAGGGTAGGCAGAGAGAACCTAGTGTTAAGACACTCCGACCCCACTTTCCGCCGAATTCTGGAGGCTTTGCGTGTTGAGTGGCAGAACTTAATATCTTTCAACACCACCTTTCCTCAACACCAGACCGAAGAAATAGAAATATAAACTTTATTTCATTTCCTCGAGCCTACAACCAGTGTCGCATCTATAAAATGCTTACATGCTGATATTCAAATGTGCTATTTTCGATGCTACGTTTTTTAAAATTTCTTCATTTAAGTAATCAATGAGGGTATCACGAGGCCAGTCGTTACGCAGGCAGACTTGTTCCCTATACCACCCCTGCTATGGGGGGGATATAACATGAAACTGAACGCCATGGATCATAGTTGTAGATTACTTTTATAAAAATAAAAGAAAAATTCTATAGAACATAATATATTCTATGGTATTATGATAAAAAATCAATCAACCAAATGGTCGCACTGCGTCAAACTGTATACGCAACTAAAAATATTTTTTTAATACAATTATTACCAATACAAAGTATATGTGTAGGTTATTTTTAGTTAATAACAGATATGGAACTCTTCATATACTATTATTTTAATTACATATGTATATTTATTTACAATGGCAGAGTAAGTATAGGGAACCTAATATTATAACACCCGGTCTCCCCCCCCCAATTCTCGAGTTGCACAACTTTGTCTTGCTACCAAAACGAAGAAATAGAAATTATTCTCTTCTCGAGTGGTACTCAATCCCACGACCGTCGTATTAACAATTACATATAGTTTTTAAATTTTTTATTTTTTTATTTTTTACGCTTATTTTAAGGAAGACAAAGATAAATTAGCGTCAGGTAATTTTATTCTCAACTTTCTGCCCCTTTCGAAGGCAACACATCTAAATGACAGGATCCAATGCGGAGATGTTTCTTAGAAGACCAGGGAAATTAATATAATATATCTTAAATGTTTTTTTGCTATCAGCTTATAGCAGCAGGCAGGGTGTTGAGACTCCATTCCCCACTTTCCGTCGAATTTTGGAGGCATTGCGTGTTGAGTCGCAGAACTCAACGCCGCGCTTTGCCTCGACACCAGAGCGAAGAAATGGAAATATAAACGTAAATAAATATTTCACTTCCTCGAGTGGGAATCGAACCCACAACCATTCCGTTACAGTCAGTTAGTCAGTCTTAATATTTACCATTTGTCATTTAATAGAATGAATATACATTTTGTATTGT
>HE671283.1:371421-463602 GCA_000313835.2 Heliconius melpomene melpomene | reverse complement strand
AAAAAAAAAAAAAAAAAAAAAAAGACAACAGAAAATTCTTTGTAAGTATGGAATAATATAAAAAAATGTTAAAAAATAAAATAAAATAATAATAGTTTGTTCAAGTCGTCTTATATTTGCATAATCGAAAGATGGTTAAAATAACCTCCTCTACTATTGCGCCGGGACGGTCTCTTTTATATTAAGTAATATTATTAATTTAAATAAAAACAAGAAAAGAAAGTACCTTCATACCCATCTGCTTCTTAATATGAACTATGACTTTAAAGGTCATAGAAAGAAACAAAGAAAAGCTAATCTATAAAAAAAACTAAACCAGTTAAAACAATATTCTGTAATCCTAGTTTTAAGCTCAACAGCTTTTGTAGAGCTTTTACACTTTGTACGTGTAAACTTTTATTTTTATATACAACTTTTGCTATTGTAAATTCATATTTATTTTATATATACCAAGGAAAATACTTTTTTATGTTTTTTTTCTACTGCACTTCCAAATTATATAAATTTCAAGACATGGGTAGTTGATTTTCATATCTTAATGTTTCACATACAAATTGACAATCAGAGATTGGTTCCGCTGCTGGACTACACCTCAAATTTGGGCGAAAAATGGAGAACAGGGTGTCTTTCATTTCCAACAGTCCTGTTATCAATATAGCGTCATGAGATCCAGATCTATCGTGAAACTAAATTTATGTTTTTCTTTAACCACGGCCTATGGCCATAAAATTTTGTACTATTATATTTTTTTAGCTTGACGCTGTATCCCGTATACAGCGTGTAAGTGTAAGTAGTGCTTAGACACTCCGTTACCCATTTTCCACCGAATTCTGGAGGCATTGTGTATTGAGTGGTAGAACTCAACGTCGCGCTTTGCCTCGACACCAGAGCGAAAACGGAAATATTAAATATTTAATTACCTCGAGTGGGAATTGAACCCCTGCACCATGACTGGCCTCATATAATATAATTATTTTAACGAAAGAGAGTTTTAAGCGGCTGTGGATTATGACACCTCTAAATGATATAAAATGAAACGTGCTCGTTTTCCAAATTAATTTTGTAACCGCGATGTAACACCTGCGTTTTATTTTTTGCGGTTTTAAACAATTTTATATAAATTTGGACACATTAAAAAAGTTTCCTTTACATTGTCACGTACTTAGTTTAAGAAATATGGAAAAATATTTATGATTTTTGGTCTTACTTTTTTAAAACTTCAAGCTGCTGATGGGCAAAGGGAACTAGTAGGAACCTAGTGTTAACATCTTCCTTTTACATTAAAACACTTTCCGCCGAACTCTGGAGGCAATTCGAGTTGAGTGGCGGAATTCAACGCCGCACCTCGTTGACAGAGCGAGGACATTGAAAATATTAAATATCTTATATCTTCGAGTGGGAATCGAACTCACAACCTGCGTTTACTGTAGTACGCTTGTTGCTTTGCACCACGATCAATCAATTTCAACTCAATTTGACGGTAATTCATTACGGAATTAAATATTTTTGGATTAAATTGCTTTTTAATTAGTAAATACGATAATTGAAAAATTTGTCCCATTGCTTTGTGGATACAATAGCAATATTAATTACGTATGTACGGTTCACTGAATACACACAAATCCTTTTGTTAATATATGTTTGTTTTATATGTTTAATACAGCGTCTGATTGTAAAGCGAAGGTACCGGGTTCGATTCCCGCTCGTGTAATCAATTATTTCTCGCTCTGGTAACAAGACTAAGCGCGGCATTGACTTCAGCCACTCAACACACAACGTCTCTAAAGTGTCTTCAAAATTCAATGAATTTATTTTCAACCGACTTTAAAAGAGGAGGTGATGATTTATGACATGTACAAGATAATATTTGAATATATCCAAGCATACATTTTTAATAAAAACCAATAGTTTCAAAGTATAGCGCGTCCAACCATGGTTTGGTTGGAGATTAGATAAGATTTCTTCTTTCTTTTTTCTTTTTCTTATTTTTTATTTCTTTCTTCAGATTTATAATATAAAAAGTACAGATAATGCAAAAAGTCTCACCAGTCAGTATACAGTATTAATAGGAACCCAAAATGAAGAAAGAGACTTTACTCATAATTTTGCGGGGTCCATAACAAATTACTTCTAGGATGGAACATAAACTGCTTAATCATCTTTTGAATGGTCCAGTCTGTTTCAACCACATTACTGACGTTATTCGATCTACTATGCACTTGTAGGCAACCGCTTACATCACGATAGCTCAAGACGGGATGCGGTTGGCCACAATCGTTATAGCCTAGGAGGCAGGCGTGTGGAACGAGAAGAAGTTCTTTTCAGCATGATGCTTTATTCTGAATTGCAGGGTAGACAGAGAGATGGTTCAATACTCCGTTTTTCACTAACTAGATCGAGGAAATTGGAATAATAATTGATTTCCTTAATTAGATCAGTAGTTTCTTTTAAAAATATACTGTGTATTGGTGGTAAATTATATTCATTTACTCGTTTTCGTAATATAAAATGCGACGTTGGGTTCCGCCATTTAACATACAATAAAAAAAAATGTTAATTTAACAATATATAATATTGTTAGTTACATTAACTTCACCAAAACAGCTAAAGTTGCCATTGGTAATGTAAGAAATAATTTTGTGGAAACAATAATCATAATTTTAATGATTCTTCAATACATTTGACCACATTGCTGACATCACTTGATCAACTGCGCCCTTCTACACCGCACCGCACCGCTTCACAATAGCTCAAGACAGGATATGGTTGGCCGCAATGGTTATAGTACAAGAGGCGGACGGCAAACATCTGCCTCTAACGTAAGGTGATTTTCTTCCTAAAGATGGCTAGATAATATTTTTAAACTTGATGCTTGTATATGCTTCAGTTATAACTTCTAAGAAATTTTAATATGTATATATTTTAGTTGTACAATATTGGAATGGACACGGCGCTCTAAGTACAGAATTCACTGGTGCTTAAAAAGTGTATTTTACTCATAATTTTATATCAACAACGTTTAAATTGTAACAGAAAACATAGATTACAGTGACTTACTACAATATTCTTCTTAAATACATAATCTGACTAACAATTATTTTTTTTATTTTGGATTTATAAAGAAAAAAAAATACAACCAAAATATATAATTCTCTATTAATTTACTAATGCTAACAGCAATGCATATATAATCAAAAACATATTCAAAGCTAAGTTTAAATAATTAACTTTATATTAGTTTCGTCTAACCGCTATGTTGAAATTTCAATTATATGAAAATTTCATTAGAAATACGTTTTAATTATTAGTTGCACATTGAGCTGTCAAAAGTGACAGTTATTTATAACTTACAAACACTGGACATTAGAATTAACCAACTGATAAATAACTAAATTTTGATACAGACCACATTTGACCTTTTCATTTTACTAAATCTTGTATAGTGAATTTGCATAATATGCAAATAGTATATGAGTATTTATTATTATAAGTACATTATAACACTTTTAACTTAATATAAGTCTATACAATGTATAGTACAACGTTGCCAAAGTTAAGAAAAGTAGAATAATGAAGTTGAATAGTTCTTTATATTACTGAAATCTAAAAGTACAACATCGTAATAGGAGCTTTCTTGTTACAAATTAATTAAATCCTCCAAAGAACTTGACAACGAAAACTTCATAGTATAAGAGATGAAAGCCCGTTAATAAAAACTGTTTGAGACAAAGAATTCGAAACTTGATCAATATATAAATCCAAGTGGCAATGGCATCGAAGTTGGGATGTATTTGTTATCTGTAGTTATGATTGACACCTACTTGGAAGATATTCAATATTTTTTAATTTGCAGACTGGTATTGGACAAAGTATCATATACAAACTGATTCTTGCGTAATTTCAAACTGAGTAATGGATTAATACAAAGGAATAATTTTATACCGCATAGCGGTGTTAGCAGAGGAAACTTAGTGTTAAGACACTCCGTTCCCCATTTCCCGTACAACGTTCAAGTCATTACGTCTTGAAAAGCGGAGCTCAACTTTACGCTTTATCCTGTTACCTGAGCGAAGAAATTAAAATACTGCATTCCTCCGAGTGAGAATCAAGCCTGCAACTGACACGTTCAGAATTACACGCTATGAGGATGGACCACGATAGCTTCAGTGGAGTAATCACAATAATTTAACAATTTCATCAATTAGAAATTAATTTTCTAAATCTAAAACAAAATCTCAGTCACCCCCTAGTCTATAATGTTCAAATTAAGGCAAAAGGATTAAGCGGTCCTTTTGAACAATTTGAAACATTGCAGCCTTAAATTAAGTAATTTAGATAATATAGATGAATTAGTTGGAGAGTCCTTTCAAAGGCCTTAATTGTATGATATAAGACTTAGAAGTAAATAATAGTGACCTTACAATTACTGTACATTCATGAGAAAACAGTTAACTATTTATGCTATATATACATGCCTTAGGTACCTACATATATATATGACATATAATCGTATATTTATATACTTTTAATGTATCATGTATTTACCAACTCTCCATATTCTACCAATTTAAGATCTTCCTTGGCAGTGGCAGTAGGAACCTCTGTTCGTCTGTCCTCTGTGTCGCTTTGATTATCCGTGTGAATGAATGGCGGAACCAAAAGCCGAATTTTAACTTATGAAACGCACTACCCTAATTTGTCTCAGATTGAAGGAAGATCGATATAAATATACACGACAAGTATTATCTAAAAAAAATTGGTTCGTTTGTGTAAGAAAATACTTAAAATTTTATGCTATTAACTTTTACTTTCTCATTTGAACTACTAGGCCAGTCGCAGGGGCACAAAGTGCGACTGGTTGTGGGTTCGATCTCCACTCGAGGAAATTAAATATTTATTTAAATTTATATTTCTTTGCATATCCTAGTGTGTGCGGGATAGAGCGTAATAACAGGTTATTTATTATACGTCATAAGTGACATGGTCATTATCATATTATATAAGATGGAGAACGATATAAGCGGTCCATTTCAATTATCGATCTTACATTAATAACAGTCATTAGAAGCAGATACAAACTTAGATGATATAAAATATATTTATTATATAATAGATTACTTGCGTGTTGAGTGGCGGAACTTAACACCGCCCTTTGCCTCGACATTAGAGCGAAGAAAGAGAAATATTAGGAGAATATACAACCAATATCTTTATATGCATATTTTATATCAACCATAAAGATCCGATTTAATAAAGATAAAACTAAATGAAAATGAAATGTTAATATTGCATTATATTTTCTTTGTGCAAAACTAACATAATAACGAAATTTATTTAGCTGGAGCTCCTAAAGCCAGCATTTATTGGATGAAAACCGAGATCTTGCCTCTAATATAAATAATATTTACACAGTCTACAACGTATTTGCATGAATTGTATATTGTTTGATGAAACTTTGCATGGAATATTTTGAATCATATTTTTAAAGTACTTAGATATAAAAAATTTGAACGTAGCGGGATTGGAAACCGTTCCAGAGGTGGGGGTTCAAATCTGTTAAGTGCAACAATTATAGAGACATTGTGCATTGAGTAACGGAACTTAACGCCATCCTTTGTCTTGTTAAAAAAGCGAGGAAATTTTAAATAATTTATTCCCCTATACCATGGCGGCATCTTCCCTGTAGTTGCAGTTTTGATGTCCATAAGATGTAATATTAATAATTCAATAAAATATATGCAAATATTATAGTTTAAAAATCAGCTTCTCAGTGTACTATATCCATACTTACAGTATTATTGGAAACATATACAAACTAATATGTTTATATAAAAAATTAAGCTGATTGTAATGGTTGATATATGTATATGACTTAACGCTGACGTGCTACTTCTCTGTCTGACCAGAGAAAGAAAATGAAAATAATACATTCCTTTAAGTGGAGATCGAACACACTACCATCTCCATTACAATCACACGCTACCCACTTGCCCATGTTCTAGGTTCCAGGTCAATGTCTATTCTACAAGATTGGCTAAGCCGTAATGTACATACTAAACTATTTAAACTTAAATAACTAGACCTAATTAAAACTTTTTGATTTCAGTTCTCTGCGGTATTGGTGAAACAAATTTAATTAAAAGAATAAATTAATACTAATGTTGTAAACTTATAGCAATAGATTCGTTAATTTTTTTTCCGCATAGTTCATTGTGAAGAACGGATAGTTTAACACTAGGTTCCCTCTGCCTACCCTGCTGTGAGTGGGATACAGCGTGAAGCAGATTTATAAAATACTAGCGGAAGCGCGCAGCTTTGCTTGCTTATCTATCTATATATATATATATATATATATATATAAGGACTAAAATTCACTCCTAAATAAGCAAGCGAAGCTGCGCGCGTCCGCTAGTTTTATATATATAGATAACACGCTGAGGCGATGGATGTAGTACGCGGAAAATGGAAAACAGAGTGTCTTGTCACTAGATTCTCCCACACTGCTATATGTGAAGAAAGCATAACACTAAAAAGGCAAAATTAAAAGCTAATATTAGAAATATATTACGTTATAACAACACCTTTGGAAATTAATAATGTTATCTCAGCGACGTAATGTTGTCAGTTTATACATATTTAGTCTAAACAAGCTAGGTGAAGATAATGTACCTATTACCACATAGTTCTAAAGTCACTTTAAGTTTGTTACTTTAGTGCTTACAGAAATACATTGTTATAAATTATATATATATATAGTATTTTTAGTAAGCAACTAGTGTTCGTGAATTAAAATTAGTGTAAAATGCTCAATAGAAATATTCAATATTAGCATTTTTTGGCTCTGTTTGCGTTCCATTCTTTGCTTCGAAAGATCTGCGGAATTTAATGGATAGAGTTTTAATGGGCAACGGAGTGTGTTTACACTCGGTTCCCATGTTCCCTCCGCCTACCCAGCTATGTGCTAAATACAGCATGAAAGCTTAAAAAAAATAGTAAGATAATTAATCCTTAAGAATATGAATAGTTTATACCTATTTATAGAGAACTAAATATTTCCTCTATCTAATGTAAATACTTCAAAACATGATATTTTCACATAAAACAATCCCTACATAAGCTAATTTCAAATAGCATATTTTACAACTGCTGCAAAAATTTACGATCAAAGTTTTAGTCGCTGTTACGTTCACGCTAAATAAACATTTTAGAAGCGCCATTGCAGCGCTTTCGGAAGCCTCGTAGCGAGTCGTGGCATATTTGAGAAGTTTCTGCCTGTTTATACGATAGAGGATTCAAACTCCCTTTATAGGATGTCTTAATTTTTTTTTAATTAACAAATATCTATTTAAATTACATATAAAAAGCCGTAGTGGCACAGCAATACCTCGAAAAATTGGGCAGTGTTTATATCTATAACACTAAATTCTCTCCGCCTACTCCATAAAAGGCGGGATAAAGAGTAAAGCTAACAAAATCTCCTTTGATGAAATAAAGAGGCCGTCGTCGGAGGCCAAGTAAGCGCGATGGCTTTGGGTTCGATTCCCACTCGGAAGAATGAAATTTTAATATTTTCTTTTTCACTCTGGTAAAGAGATAAAGTGCGGCATTGAATATTATCACTCTTAACGTAAGGTTTATATAATGATAAAATAAATAGAAGATAGAGCGACTCATTGTTTGTTTCTCTCTTAAAAAAAATAAAAAATACTATTTTACTATAAGCTTTTGAACTTTAAATATAAAATCAATAGCTTTAGTTTAACAAACTTCATATTTTGAAGGTTGAGGGACGCGCGCTGTTGCACCCATAAAGCACAGTGCCAGTACACTGTGTAACTCTGTTTTATCTTATTGCCTCGTAAAATACGAGCAACCAGACCGTAGCGTGTAACGGAATTTGACACTAAAATGTTGGAAGAAATCGCCAGAAATGTATAAGTTTAGGAGAAATTTCGAATGTATAATTTGTTTTATATTAGAAAGAAGTATTTAAAATATACAGGATGTAATCTCTCTCTCAGTCTCTACACTTTTACAATAAAATAAATATATCATTAAATATAACACCTAATTTTTCAATTCCGCGTTTTGTCTATATCAAATAATAACACTTTTATATAATAGAGGCAAGAAACGAATACGCTGTACGTATTTTAAAGCATAATTTTATAGAATTTCAACCTAATGTCTCCCACATTTCATAGTATTTTAAATGAAAATCCAAGATAAGAAGATTTATTGAAAACACAAATGCAAGTAACTGTCCAACCCAGACTGCAACTCCGATACACATTCGTATGAAATATATTGAAAAATGCGAACGCAGCGAATAATTTCAATTTTAAAAACATTCTTCCTGGATTATGTTATATATTTTAGTTTAGTTTAATATAATTGTATTAAACATGGAGGCTTTGTGTAAAATTTGTTATATTTAAAATAGCAATCGAACCCACTTCCGCCGTCAGTACAGTCCGCCGTTGCGCCATAATGGTCATTTTTTGTTTTTGTTCTTCTGTTCCTTTTAAAAATTATTATTCTAACAATTTCCACGACCTTTTCCAAAGTTTAGATAACTATTAATTTACATATTTCTATACTAGCTTTTGAAAGTTGTCAGAATTATCTTAACCAGAATCTCATTCTCAAATCTAATTCCGAGACGCCATACTTATCAGTTGAAAACTTTGAAAGTAACTAAAGTTAGTTTTGCTCTAAAGATCTCACCGTATTGAGTGAGTGAAGAGGAGCCATGCTTTTGTCTTAGTTGACCCAATATCTAAATTGTAGGTCTAGTTTACCCACTTTCCCTTTGAAGTTCCTATAGTTCTAATATATTGTAGTAGGAAATTATTAAAGGCGTAAGATTTTTCATTATATAAGAACATTTTTTAAATAAACTTTTTGAGGGTTTTTCAAGCCAGTCGTGGCGAATGTGTGCGACTGTAAAAGCAACAGGTTGTTCAACGCGACAAGTTCGATTCCCACTCGAGAAAATAAAATATAATATTTTCATTTCTTCGCTCTGGTAATGAGGCAAAGCGCGAATTCCCAGTTTCCCTCTGACTATCATGCTATGTGTGGGCTACAGTGTGAGGCTTAAAAAAAATCTTTTTTTAAAGCTTTTAAGCAAAAAATAAATAAATATGAGCTTTTATTGTAACTTATGAAATATCGATACAATTAACACTTTTTTTCTATATAAGGAATATAGAAAAAAAGTGGAGATAGCCTATTCTAAAAAAAAATATCTAAAACAAATAATATCTATAATATAGACTATGAATCTAAAATCGAATCGCATTTATTTTACTTTAAATGAATGGAATATTGTCATGTTGTAACAAAAAACCCAGTCATGCAAGTTGGACTCGCACACCGAGGGTTCCGTCCAAATTTTAATATTGTAAGGCAACCCTAGTACTCCACTGAAAAATCGAATTTGCAATAAGCTTAATACAATAAAGAAATGTCAATATTAATACATTAATCAATCATAGCTATTTAAAGTTAAAACATTGAAGTCTTTCTGAATACACGAACCACCCACTCTCCACCAATAAATATAGAGTGCCTTTTCACTAGTTAAATATTATTTTTTAATTTATTTGAATATTGCATCGGACTTAAAACGTACCGATTTTGTATTCATTTAATTTGCGTTTTACTGACATTCAATTTGATTATTCTGTCTTGTATTTTTACTTGCCTTTTTGTTTTTTTTATAAGGCATTTCCTTTTAAATTTGAAAAATAATTAATAATTATGACACCAACTTCGTACATACAGTGTCCCCGTCCCACCCCCAAGGATTATTAATAATTTTTATTTGCTCGATCGACACAAATATTCTGCGTCTCCTGCTGAGCTGATAAAACTCTAAAACTTCGTGGTAAAAAAACCTTCTCAATATCGCTGACAATCATTACTTGTAGGTACAACAAAGTTGAAATTTGTTTGGTTGAACGTCCTAATCTCAGGAACTACTGGTCGGAATCGGAAAATTATTTTGTTTTGGATAGGAAAATCTTCGAGGAAGGCATCAGCAGGATTCACATTGACTGTTTTGATATAACCCACTGTACTTGTTGGTGAGAGTTACCTCAGGCTTAGGGTTTCCATCTGTCCAGTTTTTTGTCGTATCCAGCTAAATATTTATATGCCTGGCCTTTACGGCTTTTGTTAGGCTTTTAGTTAGCATAGCATAGTGCACTCAGCGCCTTACAACTAATAAGAAGAATTAACTTAAGAAAGAAGAATCAAGACGCGTTAACGACCACGAGCAGAAGACAGTGGCTGTTCTTGTGTAGAAAAAAAGTATAATTAGATAGAGAAAGTAGTAAATAGAAATTAATTTATATTATTTTAGTTACTACGACTTGATCAAGCGAGCCAAGCCGCAGGTTAACATTAGTTAAGTCATAAATACAATACAAAAGCCACAACAATTCAATCAATTGCAAATAATATGTTGATAGTATTACAATTTAGAATTAATTACGTTTCGCTTTATACTTACATATATACAGACATATATAGATTTTATTGACAATTTGGATAGTAACGGAAATGGTTTATCGAATATTTTTTAATTGGAGCTTAGAGTGTGGTAGGTCATTTAGTGCTAGATTTTTAATAAAATCATTGGAATAGTGTTAGTTTCCTTTATATATAAAACTATAAAAACCATATTTATAAGTGTAAAATTCGGCGGAAATCGAAAAACGTAAGTGTCTTAATTGGGAACAGAGTGTCTTGACAATAGGTTCCCTCTGCCTACCGCGGTTTGTGTGGAAAGCAGCAGCAAACTGAAAAAAGACTAATCAAATTAGGGTGGAAATCGGAGAGCTGAGTGTGTGGAACTAAAGCATATGGTATATAACGCTCCCACATTTGTATTTGATCCCAGAACCCTTAACCTGTATTATATACATTAGCTAACCAATACGCCACAACGATGCTTACCTTGTAGCTACCTATATAAACATAGATAATAACAAACATTTTAACCCGTCTAAATATTTTCTCACGCAATTTTTGCAAACACTATTAGATATTCGTATAAATCGAAATATCCTGTATAAACTTAATTTCGTAGCTCGCTCTGTTTACTTAGCAATGCTCCCAAATTTACTTGGCAAATTGGCTAAATCGAATCAAGTGACAAATCTTACAACCAATCCTGCTGATGTCAATGTTATATGTTGAAAAGAGTTGTTACGTTTGATTAGATTTTCTTTTGGAGAATTGTGTTGAGTGCGACGTTGAGTTCTGTCACTCAACACTCAATGCCTACCCTAAACAATGTATAGGATGAAGCCAGGCGTGAACCTAAAAAAACATTGTGTAACTTTAGATGAAATTACCTTATTATATATATATTTTTATAAATTATATTTTATAATATTGTAAAACGTTATTCTTTCCTCTTCATTTAATAAAAAAGCTATAAGATAATTTAAGAGGGTAGTTGCAAATTGCGTTGTTTATACATATGTACAGTGTATTATATATAAAGTGGCATCTAAACCACTTTACCAGACCGTTTACCGATTCCGTTTGTCACTCATGAAAACAATATCTCTCTATGCTTCTATTATTAAATAGACATGTTTTTATTTATTTTTATAATTTTTCCTCTGCAATAGTTTTTTTAGTACCTACTACTACTACCTAATGTTAAGATGAGAGTTAAGAGACTCAGATGCAACATCTGCCATGTTATTAAAATGGACCGGAGTGACATAACTATATTCTCTCTCTTTGTCTATCCCATAAAATGTGCCAAAGAAAAAATAAATAAATAAAAAAATCGTAGATAAATTATTGAACATCCTTCAATTAATAAAATTTAAATATTTTATTTATAAGAAATTTAAAATCTAATTATAAAAATGTCGTTTACAAAACCGTGGATTAAAAATCCATTGTATGTGAAATATGTCCGGCGATAGCTGCTGTAGATCTCGCGAACTAATTACCCGTCACAATCTCCTGATGCGGGGCTATTTTACACTGATAGGACGATTTTTATAGATTTTCTCACTCAATTTACTAACAGATAGAATTTACTATTACCGCTAATTTACTTTTAGATATAAAGAACTATTTAAAAAACCAAAGTCGCGATTTCTTCAATTGTAAAACATATTCGAAAGCGTAATCTTGAATTATAAAATCATTTTTTTAACCAAAAATGTATAAATATATATTTTTTTATGTTTTTTTGTTTGTTTTTTTTTATGGAAAAAGGACAAGGCAAACGCGCGTTCGGGTGATCACCGCCGCCCACGACCCCGTGCAACACCAGAGGGGCTACAGGTGCGCTGCCGGCCTTTGAGGTGGCGATAGACGCGCTTTTTAAAGGTCGCCATATCGTACCGACCTGGAAACACTACCGCGGGTAGACCATTCCACAGTTCACAGTTTTTTTTATTGTTTTTTAAGGACAAAAAAAACGATGATTTCACAAATATTGATTCGTTCTTTTTCAAATTACAAAATATATATGAGGAAATACGTTAAAATTATTATACAACTAGCGACCCTCTTGCGGCTTCGCCCGCTTTAGCTACTGGATTATTCATATAATGTATGTTTGCAAAGCTCTTAAGATAATGTGAAAATTAATTAAACCCTAATGCAACCCGCATTTTCGTAATTTCAATAAGGATTTTCCAATTGTTTTACACAGCTAGGACTTTTTAGTAGGTACCGTAATTTTAAATCTGTGCTACTAATCTTTTCAAGTACTTATTAAAATATATTTAAATGACTATTTTTAGATAGTTAAATGACTATTTTTAAACGGAAGAAATGTTGTAGTAGTTGTAGTTATTAGTAGGTAGGTTTTTGTTTATAAAACAAAAACCTACCTACTAATAAATACTACAAAAAATGTGAAACCAAATATATCGCGCTTAAATAATACATTCAACTCCAATTATCCAATACGTGCAAACGCTTCTAACTAAATCTTCGTTGCTATAGAGGCAGCTTTTTTTTTTTCGAGCTTGTGGTTAATGCTGAAGGGGGTATTCTGTCCCTGATGAAAAGCAAGCACGACGTGGCTGCCTGTGAGGAAAATTAAATAGAATGCATGGGCCGGGAATCGAACCCGGGCCGCCCGCGTGGCAGGCGAGCATTCTACCACTGAACCACCGATGCGTGTAAGGCAAGCGGGCACGGCGAACGCATGGCGAGTGGCGAGCCGTTTCGCAGCAAGGATTTTTTTGATATTGTAACAACTTCTAAAGTACTTATTAAAATGAAAAACAGTAAAAGACAGTTTTGATCTACATTAAATGGCCAACGTAACTAATGTACTTATTTATATGCTGAGAGTAAGGGATAAGTGAAACTTGAGTAACATACAGCTGATGCGTCAACGGCGGGATGTGTCAACAATTAAATGCGTTTGTCTGTAAAACTATTCGCAATTTCGAAATATTGTAAAAAGCAAATTTTGTCTTCGTTTAACGTAGAAAATTAATAAAGTATTTTAAAGGATAAGGATTAATACCATTATGGAAAAATATCCCTCACAATAAAACATATATTGAAATTATTATTTTTAGTACAGAAAAATGATCACTGCACGTTATTCTTAAAAGATACGAATATGCTCTCGCGGACTTTTTTGTAGATCTTATTAAGAGGAATAATACTCCAGTACATTTTTTTCATGTAGTACTTACCATTAGAGCAGCGCATGCGCGAAAGTGTCTCAACGGGTAGGACTTTATACACATTTATCGTATTTATGTTAATTTACATAAGAATGTACAAATAATAAACTATATATAAACCTTCTACGAAAAACACTCGACTTAATGGTGAAGACCGCATCAAAATCCGTTGGGTGGTTTAGAAGAAGAAGAGTTAGAAACAACAGACAGACACGAAAAGCGACTTTGTTTTATAAGATATAGGATAGGATAGGATAGGATAGGATAGGATAGGATAGTAAAAAAAAGTATTAATTATTTTTTCAATAGTATTGAAAAAATAATAATTTTGCAAAAGAATTGTGCAGCAAGATAGCGTTTTCGAACAGAGTTAGGTGCTCGTAAAGTCTGTGTTCATAAATCGTTCTCAAGTCTGATATCTGTCTTGAGAGCGATCTCATCTGGGAAAATGCTAAATGGAAAAGAAAACGTGAAAGAAGACATAGTGTTTCCTCCCTAAGACATTTTATCTATAGAACTTTAAAAATATTATCATAGCAAATATTTTTAAAGCCAAACCCACTTTAGTCTACTCTGGCCTACTCTAGACTTGGCTCCAAACAATGTACAAACATATATAAAATGTGTTCCTGAACGTGTGACATTCTGATAAGCGTTACTCCTGCATATAACAAATGTTCCTAGTCACGAGTTCAAGTCACGCAAACGAATTACTTATACGTACAGAGAAATTTGAAATTCAAATATTTTTGTAAAAATCAATATTTGAATTCAACTAACCAATTGTAATTTGCGGGATAAAGCGTGAAGGAAAAATTGTTAACAAGGGATAATGCTATTATGGTCCAAAAATTGTGAAAATTGTATTTGAGAACCTACGTTTTGTGTCGCGGAATTCAACGCCGCATAGAGCAAGGAAGTGAAAATAATTAATTTTACCAGAGGAGACTAAAACTACGACCATGGTGTCTATAATCTGTCCGAAATTTAGAATATTCTAATTTATGTACAAATAAATATTGTTAATTACATAAAATTTACATTTTCGGTTCTTAAATCAAAAGTAATAAGAAAATCTTGGAGTAAAAAAATAATTTTGTTTTTCTTAAAAATGAATGCTAAGCAACATCTTATTTAAATTGACCAAAATTGGCTGCTTCAAAAAAGGAAACGTTTTTAGTCGTATTTTTTTTTCTTCCTACGATTTTAATCAACCAAAGACCAATTAAAAAGAAAGTAGCTATGGTTTTCTTTTATTTCATTCCCATCGCATCAAAATTCTTATAATAATTTTAGTTCAGTTCAGTCTTTTAGTTATTCTTTTAGTTGTAATAAAGATTTTTTTATATTTATTTCTTTTTTAATTTTTCTACATTTTTTAAAGTATAACTCCACACATAGGTAAAAATATATTTTTTGGAATTAGGGGCTTGAACCTGCTACTGAATTATTAGTTTTTGTTTTTCTAAAAAAAATACAGCATGATTAATGATTATAATTTTTATTTAAAATCCATTTCCAAAAATTTAAACGGTACTTGTTAATAAAAATTGTCTCAATGCTTTCGAACAAGAACACTAATTTGTAAAGTGAAATACAAAACTTTTTGTCCTTGAGCCGCCGTTTGAAACTTGTAATAGCTTTGACAGTTGATTAATAGCCTCGTCAGGTACATTTTTACTTTGTTAATATTTTAAAGATAGGCTTACAATTCTCATGAGGAATTGAGGTAATATTGATAGAAATATTAATAATCTAAACAATTTTGTTGACCACTTTTCTGTCTAGAGGCGACGTGCGACTGTAAAACGGGTGTGCGTTCTATTTACACATGGCAGAATGAAATATTTAAAATTGTCAATTCTTCGCTCTAGTAACAAGGTAAATATAAATAACTGCGTTAAATTTCGCGGCAACGAAAGTATTTTAATGGAGACGGACTGTCTTAGCACTGGGTTTCCAGGTTCCCAATGCCTCTACATTTTTTGGGACAGCATCTGACTGTAACCGCGATAATTGTTGGTAACCAAGGATTTGTATTTGGATTTGCATATACAGGTGTGAAGAAAAGAGTGTCTTGACACTATAGACTCTTCTCTTTGCCTATCCTACTACATGGGATAAAGCGTAACATAAGAAAATTAATCTGAAATAAGATTTTGTTTATTAATTTAAACAAATCGTTACTTTATTCAACAGTAAACAAACCAAAAATTCTGTCAAGACAACAACCAGTAATAATGCTGATGTATACATTTGAGATGGATTAATTTTTTTAGAAGTGATATCACATTCTTTTCTTATAAACTTAACGCTAGAACGAAATAAAAAAAAAACATATTTTAACATCTAATATTAATGATTTTAACACCACCAGTGTTAATTATGGGCTTGAAAAATAAAAATCTTACTGAGTTCCTTGTACTGGTTCTTCTCAAGTCTGAGGCAATAACTTTAGTGGTAGTAGACTACTTCACGTTTAAAAAAATAAATTTTCTTAATTTGATAAAATTATTTGATTCTGATGAACTAAATAATAGAATACACTAAGTGCAAAGTCAACATCTACACTCTGATGTCAAGGTGAGAGCAGAATTCCTACAGAATTCAGCGGAATATGGGGAAAGGAGTGTCTTAACACACCCTAACCCACCAAAGGGAACCTATTCCCTCTGCCTACCGTGCTGTATGCGGGATAGAGCGTGAAGCTGGTTTTCAGATATTTGGTCTACATAACACTTCTTTCACATATTTTATTCTGTGACATGAACTCCCCTAATGGACAGCTGAGTTGAACTGATAAAATCCTTATGAAACAAAATGAGCAAATGCAAACACACAAAATAAATAAGAATTTAGATATTTTTCGGTGGCGTCTCAAGCTGATTTGTCTGAATTGTATTATGTTGTGCAACCGCTTTGCTGGAGCAAGACTAAGGTATAGAAGGGAATGCTGGGTTTTTTTAGCATCACGTTGTAACCCGCACACAGCAGAGTAGGCAGAGGGAACCTAGTGTTAAGACACTCCTTTCCCCATTTTCCGCTGAATTCTGAAAATATTGGGTGTTAAGTGCCGCCTTGCCTTGACACCGGAGAGATGATAATGGAAATAATAACTATTTCATTTCCTGTATTCCTGGATCTCTTAGTTCTTTCTTATTTTCAATATTTATAGATATATGAAAATATTTTTTATTAATATAACAATGTAATAGCCGAATATTTTTTTGAAAATTAACAAGTTGGCATGTCAACTAGAATGTATTCTAGAAATATTTTATACGTACGTACGTATACGACTTATAGGTACTTACTGACCTATATAGGTTATAAATTATAACGTGGAAGTTGAGAGACAAGAAATAAAAACTCTAAAACTACAAATACATATTTATTATATATTTTTATCGTTCTAATCTCTGGAACAGTTGGGGTTTGTATTATTACCAGAGCGACAAAACTAAAATAATCTACTTCTCCAAGCAGGAATTGAATCCACAACGGTTGCGTTTACAGTCAATAACCTCAAGCAGTTATATTTGACTTCCTTTTACCCTATAGGTTTTTCATTATACAAAAGAATATTTTAAATAAAGAATACTTTAATAATAATAGCAATGAACGTTGCTTTTCAATTTATATAGAACCGGATATTGAAATGAATTCGCTCGTTCCGCTATTCTAAGCTACACTTGTAATAGAGAGATTTTACAGCATGTTCACAGTTCGTCCGTAACGGAATTACTTGTAAATTCTTATGTATATAACATAGGTAATAAAAACTGAAAATATTCAAATATTTTTTAAAAGTGTTTTTTTTATTATCGTTTTCTCGTTGGTAGCATGGTAGGAAAAGGGAACCTCAGAATTTAGTGTTTAGATACTCCGTTTCCATAAAAACAATTCTATAGGCGGAACTAACGTCGCGCATTGCCTTGTTATCGGAGCGAAGAAATGAAAATATTTAAAAAATCCATTGACTCAAGTGGGATTCGAATCCACAACCTGTCGCATTTACACTACTGCCACTGCAGCGCGACAGCCTTACATACATAAATAGTTATATATCACTATAATTTACCTACTTTGGTGACACCAACAAATCTTCATTATCCACGGTGTTGTTTAACACAAATACGTCACACGTAACCCATTTCCGCACATTATAGATGGAAATTACCGCTTTTGATCGCTCAAGCCCTCGTATTGGGGAGGCGTAGGTTAATGATTAATTTATGTATCATAAGATTATAGGATAAAATGTATGAGAAAATTGATTACTAATTAATCTATATATATAAAAGGACTTGTCCTCACTGACTGAGGTAAGACGCACGCACAGCCGTAACCGCTGTGCGTAGAAACGTGAAATTTGGACAAAAGTTTACTGTCGTAATCTGGACATCCACTAAGAAGGGATTTTGAAAAATTTGAACCCTAAAGGGGTGAAATAGGGGTTTAAAGTTTGTATGGAAAAAAATTTAAATCGGCACCGATTTTTATAAAATTTGAAATTTAGACTCTTAAAAATATTTCATTGAACACATGTTTCATGGGTTATTAGAATTCACCTTTAAATACGCAAGCGAAGCTGCGCGCGTCCGCTAGTAATTTATATTGCTTTAAGTTAAAGAAGTGAAGCCAGCCGTGGCGCATACAAGTGTGTGATAGGAAACACGACAGTTTGTAGGTTCCATTCCCACTCGAGGAAATGAAATATTTAATATTTTTATTTCAACGCTCAGGTGTCGAGGCAAATGCCGGCGTTGAGTTCCGCCACTCAACACGCAATGCCTCCAGAATTCGGCAGAAAGAGGGGAGGGTCTTAACACTAGGTTCCCTCCCTCTGCCTACCCTGATGTGTATGGAATAAAGCGTGAAGCTAATTTTTTTTCAATTAAATCTATTTAAAATTCCATTGCTGTATTAAATATAAATTGAAGAAAAATCCTCTCGAAGCCCAACGAATAGGCACCGCAATCAATTGTACAACTCAATGCATATCCGAGGCAGAAAATTGAAATCTAATCCCTCATTCTTCACCCGGAACTAAAGTCGATATTTCAAAGTGTTAGGCTCATTCCCACATCGGGATTATAAGATCTAAAACCAATTTGCTAATAATATATCGAGATTTGATGAAGACTATTCTAGATTATGAACAATTATTAATATTGGAGCCAGTCGTGGCACCGCCAGACGAGAGGAAATATTTAATGTTTTCATTTTCTTCGCTCTGGTTTCGAGGCAATGAGCGGCGCGGAGTTCACTCATAACGCAACCAGAATTCGGCGGAAAATGAAGGACGTAGTGTCTGAACACCAGGTTTCTCTGAAAAAAATGAATGGACATCGCACTTCGTTAATCACAAATACATATTATATTACAATGAAACGATTAATATAATATAAAAATCGTTAACTTATCTTTTTAATACGATATACAAGAGACAAAAAAAAACACCTAACTTGAAAATTATAGCACCCCAATTTTTGCCTTGAATCAGAAGTAAATGGTGGCCATTCACAACGTCCTTATCTCGAACAAAATACAGCTAATAAACTTCCGTAATTGCGAATCTTACCTCTATTGAAAGGGATTTCTGTATTTTTCTCTTTTCTTACTTTGTGACGTTGGCAAGATGTCACATGTATACTTAATTATGTACATATATATACATTGCATATTTTAACTTCATGCTTCTATTACATATTATAGAATGCAGCCAGAGTGAATTTAGTGTTAATTTAACACTTAATTGCAAAGTGCAATTGCAATAAATTTAATTAATTAAGTTTATTTAATGAATAATTCATTTAAATATTAATAGAGTTTTAATTACTTATAAAATAAAAATTGATTATAAATTATTTTTAGAAGACATAAAGAACGAATATCGCCTTCAAATAGAATTACATACAATGTTGCTGTTAAATCAAAATGGCCGCCGTAACAAAATGGTGGATTACAATTTCTTTTCTAACTTAAAAATTTAGAAAACTTGTTTTTATATTTTTTAAATTGATAGTTCATTCCTTTTTGTAATCTTATGACATAATTTAATTACTTTTTCTTATACCTATAATGTAAATTAAAATACACAAGCTAATGCTCATTACGGCGTTTCAGATCACGAGTTTCAATCGTTTGATCTTTTAATATTCGGACCGTACTTGACAGGGCCGACGTTATTGCACTCCAAAGTTTCCGCGTTACTTAGTTAGATTACTTTAGCTTTAGACATTATATTTTTATGATAGAAACTTATATTATAATAGTTAAATACCTTAAGTTTAAAAATTAAGTTCATAACTTTTTAAAGTGCGTAAAGAACAGAATGGGCGAGTCATAAGTGTGCTTCATTCCCTATCGAGAAAATGAAATGTTTTATATTTTTAATAAATATTTTAACGTAACGAGACAATGTACGGCGTTGTGTTCCGCCAATCAATTCACAACGCCTTCAGAATGCGACAATGATAATGATAACGGAGTGTCCTAATACTAAGTCTCTAGGCTCCCTCTGCCAACCCTGTTATGTGTGAGGGATAGCATGAGGATAAAAACAAAAAATATATATATTTATCTTGGGGAGTAAAAACCAGGTTCTAAAATCAGGATTGACCTGAAACTCCTTAATGGGAAAACAATATAAATGGATCTAAAGTTGCCATCGTAGTGAATTGGAACAATGTCTGACGCAAATGTAATAGTTGTGTGTTCATCTCTGCGGACATAAATTATTTTAATTTTCCAACTTGCTAACATAAAGTGCGGCGTAGAGATACGCCACTCAACTTACAATGTCTCGAAATAGAGCAGAAAGAATTATCTAGACACTAAACTGCTATGTACCGTGGCCAAGATGCAACACTTAAACTTCTTTCTTAATAATTAAAAGGAATTATTTAATTAATGGACAATTTTCTCACTATTGTTTTAGTTTGAGTAATAGTAGAACAGTTCATTTCTCACTATATCTTTTCATATTCAATACCAAGCATCGCCCAATAATTAAAGGGATAGAGCAAAATCAGTGTATTTACTATTTAACTTCAGGAAATTGTATAATTAATAGTTCACAGAATAATTAACGTACAATATTTGATTTAGTAATTATAATATAATTATATGCGAAACTAAATATAATGATCGACTATTTTCCAAGAGAGACCATCGTGGTTCATTTAGAAAGTAAATATCTGTAACTGCGATGATTGTAAGTTTGATTTCTAAAGTGAAAAAAAGTGATAATTTTATTATTTTAACGAAATATTTTCATTTTCTTGATATGATAACAAAACAAAGGGCAGCGTTTAGTTCCGCTACCCAGCACGCAATGTCTCGAAATTGAAAAATACATGTTCAACATAATATAAGCAAGTTTATACTCGTCTCTAAAAATAACTATGGATTCCGTCGTAACTTATATCTTCAAGTTTTCCCTTGTGAATGTCTCGTGAGCACAGAAAGGGGGCCCTGAAGTGGACCCCAGGTTTAAATGTACCATGTCATGTCGTATGAAAGACAATAATGTGGCATGAAGTATCAGTACTAACGTTTATTTTTATTTACGGAGTAAAGAATAATATAATATTTGATGTTGCTGAGTTACTATATTAATTAATTTTGATTTAAACTGATATATATGGTATTATTATTATTTTTTTGAAGAAAGGGCGGAATGCAAGATCAGTGTAAATGGTAAAATATTGGAACAAATAATGAAGTGGTATATTTGAGAAGTATGTTCAGTAGAGATGGAAGATACGAGCTGGGTACTAAATTTAAACTCATAATTTTGAGTTAATTTAATTTTTTTATTTGCGTCAACACAA
Organism: Heliconius melpomene melpomene; assembly: GCA_000313835.2. Lineage (NCBI taxonomy): Eukaryota > Metazoa > Arthropoda > Insecta > Lepidoptera > Nymphalidae > Heliconius > Heliconius melpomene. The sequence goes on along the minus strand of HE671283.1, from coordinate 442,076 downwards.
CTGTTCTAAAGAATGTGTTACCTAACGAAATGGTGAATCATTGACCGTACTTGGTAAGGTTGACTTGGTAACGATTCTAAATGAGCCGTTGTTTAGAGTAGAAATTAAAAACTATTACTTGCCGTTACTTAAAATGATAAAAATAAAAAGCTTACTTTATACTAGCGCAGTTACAAAAATATAATATTTATATTTGAGATGAAAAGATGAGATTAAAATAGAAAATCCTAAATCTCTTCATAACATTAGCTCATTAAACCTGATGGTAACATCAGCCTAGATGTATACTTACTATCTATACTTAATTCTAGATAGGGAAAATATATTCGACAAAATATTTGACAAAAGATTCCTTCCCTTACAATTGTCTCTATTCAATCCATGTATTCATTAAAATAATAACTCAATTGTTACCAAACAAGACAAAAGCTCTAATTTTCACAATTTACTAACAGGAAATAAAGAACTTACCATTCACGTTGTATCTAATAATTTTATAAAATAATTAAGAAAATAATTTAATAAATTTTCACAATTCAAATGTACACCGCAAAAAGCTCTAGAGAAATTTCGCATTCTGTTATATTTTCCCCCTACATTACTCGAGATGTTGTCTCGGTATTACTTATTATATTCAACAGTAAACTTGAAATGGGAGAGCATAACAGGAAGTTTGAAACTATATGCTAATCTTTATAGAACTGTTCTTTTTAACGAGAAGTACATACATTTTTAAAGTTTATATTTAAAAGCTTTTTTATATAAAAGTTGACTGTAAAAGTAGCGGTTGTGAGCTCGATTCTTGCTGGAGGGAGTAACTTTCTGGCTCTAGTAACAAGACAAAGCGCGGCGTTGAGTTATGGCACTCCACGCGCGATGGCTTGAAAATTGGGCGTAAAATGGAGAAACGAGTGCTTAAAAGCATCCCGGGTATATTCACTCAATACCAAATTAATATGTAGCATCATTTTATTTAAAATATAGACCGCCCACCGCCATTCCATACACTATTTCCTTAATAAAACATAACCTAAACATATAATTAGACTCTATTTATTTATTACTAGCGACCCTCCTGCGGCTTCGCCCCCTTTAACTACTGGATTATTCATGTAATGTATGTTTGCAAAGCACTTAAGATAATGTGAAAATTAATGAAACCCTAATGCAACCCGCATTTTTGTAGTTTCAATAAGGAATTTCCAATTGTTTTACACAGCAAGGATTTTTTAGTAGGTACCGTAATTTTAAATCTGTGCTACTAATCTTTTCAAGTACTTATTAAAATATATTTAAATGACTATTTTTTGATAGTTAAATGACTATTTTTAAACGGAACAAATTATAAACAAAAACCTACCTACTAATAACTACTACAAAAAATGTGAAACCAAATATGTCGCGCTGAAATAATACATTCAACTCCAATTATCCAATACGTGCAAACGCATCTAACTAAATCTTCGTTGCTATAGAGGCAGCCGGGTTTTTTTTTTCGAGCTTGTGGTTAATGCTGAAGGGGGTATTCTATCCCTGATGAAAAGCAAGCATGACGTGGCTGCCTGTGAGGAAAATTAAATAGAATGCATCGGCCGGGAATCGAACCCGGGCCGCCCGCGTGGCAGGCGAGCATTCTACCACTGAACCACCGATGCGTGTAAGGCAGGCGGGCGCGGCCGACTTGTTTGTATACCTAAGCATAACGTCGCGAGGCGCGTTTCGCAGCAAGGATTTTTTGATATTGTAACAACTTCTAAAGTACTTATTAAAATGAAAAACAGAAAAGACAGTTTTGATCTACATTAAATGGCTAACGTAACTAATATACTTATTTATATGCTGAGAGTAAGGGATAAGTGAAACTTGACTCGATACAGCTGATGTGTGAACGGCGTGTCAATAATTAAATGCGTTTTTCTCTAAAACTATTCGCAATTTCGAAATAGTTTAAAAAGCAAATTTTATCTTCGTTTAACGTAGAAATTTAATAAAGTATTTTAAAGGATAAGGATTAATACCATTATGGAAAAATATCCCTCACAATAAAAAATATATTGAAATTACTATTTTTAGACAGAAATATGATCACTACACGTTATTCTTAAAAGATACGAATATGCCATCGCGGACTTTTTTGTAGATCTTATTAAGAGGAACAATACTCCAGTACATTTTTTTCATGTAGTACTTACCATTAGAGCAGCGCATGCGCGAAAGTGGTGCGACTTTCTCAACGATCTTTCTCTCTCTACTTTATATACATTTATCGTATTCTTCTACGAAAAACACTCGACTTAATGGTGAAGACTGCATCAAAATCCGTTGGGTGGTTTAGAAGAAGAAGAGTTAGAAACAACAGACAGACACGAAAAGCGACTTTGTTTTATAAGATATAGGATTCAAAATCTAAAATAAATAAAATAAGTTTTTAAAATAAACAAAAAATTTAAAAATATATATAAGTAAGCTTTGTTATATAAATAGCTGGATCGTATAAAGATGGCAAATTACTCGCAATTTACTTCTCTTTTTGAGAAACAAAGAAACGTTCTTGGCAACTATATATAGGAAAATATCGATGGAGCTGCCAACGCTGAATAATAAAACTAAATACTAACGAAAACGAAATACTTTTATAGCTAAAGTGAAAGAATTTTTAAAAAATATTTTATATATTTTACAGAAAAGATGTAGTAAAAATTATGGAATATTAAGTAATTCATTTTTATGGGCCTAACGAGGATTGAACCCTCGACTGTTGTGATTACTATTAGACGCTATCTAATTGCTCCATGACGGCCTTTCTAATACATACAATAATGAAATTTATTCTTTCAATCATCGTGAATTGAGGCCAGTCCTGGAATAGGGGCACAAGTGTACGACTATAAACGCCATGCTACAGGTTATGGGGTCGATTCCCATTCGAGGAAATTTAATATTTAATATTTTCGTTTTCCCAATCTGGTAACGAGGCTTACTGCGACATTTTCTAATCAAATCTTCCATCAAATGAACGATACGAATATTCGAAAGAGAATAGTTAGTCAATAGTGGCATGTCCAGTTTTTTTATTTGGATTCGGCTTACGTGGTGAAACTATTATAGGATTACTCGTATGTCCAGTCCACCTGTACTGTGTCCGTTGTAGGAGTTTTTTTAGAAATCCATAGAAGAGAGTAAATTGAAATTTAGCACGTAGAAAGCTATGAGAGCACGAACTTTCACGAAAAGCAAATATATTTTTATTGATAGTTACATATCTTATTGTGAAATTGAAATATTTATTATGGTGAAAAAATAGTTAAATATATTTTTGAGAGGCTCCAATGTGGCGCAATTAGGTAAGGACCTAAGTATTATACTAGGTAGAGGGATTCAAAGATTCAAATTCCATTCGTGATATTTTTAATGAAAATACACAAAATTTTATTAGTATGTTAAAAGTCTTGATATAAATTATTCGACCTAATATATTTTTCTGTTCATAAATAAAAAAACAAAAAGTGATGTTAAAACGAGGCAAAGCTAAAGAGTACGAGTATGTTTGGTTGTAAGCGCTAATCTCACGTACTACTTCTCTACTTCTTTTAACAATTAATTCAATAAAGAATCAAGCAATTTCAATTAAATTGAATTGTCGTTATCTAAAGCATTTTACTATGTTATATAGGTGCATAGCATATGTGGGTCCAGCATTCTCAGTCGCATACGATGCCTATTTGAGAAGGAATGTTCAATAGGCACTAATGGTACTCTACATATTTTATTATAATTATTAAAAGTAATTCTAATTATTTTTCTTTATCTATTATATTTTAAAATTAAACACAGGGTTTGAACGCAAACGCGATGGTCATAGATTCGATCTCCGCTCAGGGGAATGAATAATTTTCAATAGCAAGACAAAATAGAAACTTTCCGCCAAACTCTCAAAGCGCAACAATCCGCTTCCCTCGCTTATCAGAACGAGGAAATGAAAATATTACATATTTCATTTCTTCAAGTAGAAATCGAACCCAAAACCCTCGCCTCCGTCCCTGCGTCACGACTGGCTTCATATTAGTATTAGATAAATAAAGACACTATATAAAAATAATCTTTGTTTTTAACCTTAAGAATAAACAACTTGTAATTACCTTAATATTATACACATTTTCATATATCTGCTATATTTTTTCTAACACTGAAATCTTAGTTATTAAAAAATACGAAACGTTATAAGATACCTCTTTTAATTTCGAACTTCTTACGAGTCTCCATTACAACGCTACAATGCACACAGCGTACAGTTATATTAAAAACGTAAAAAAATCCAACCAAAGAAGGTAAGTCAGATATAAAAAATGGGTTCCGTAATAATATTGTTAATTTATTTTACATAAACTATTTATTAATATAAGTTGAGAAGTCTAATGAAGAGTAAAAATTCAGACTCGGCAGAGCAGCCGATATATTAGCAGCTTCATGCTTTTTCTTACCTATATGACAGGGAACCCAAAAAGAACCTAGTATCAAGAAACTCCGTTCTCCACCTTCACGTGATGTTTGAGAAATTGCGTCGCAGAACTTAACAAAATCTGTATGTTAGAAAAAAAATCGTACTCTCGTATCGTATTGTCCAACAAAGCATTTAAAAAATATTTTTATTTCCTCACTTTAGTAATAAGACCAAATTTTGCATTGAATTCCGCCGCTCTAAAAGCAAAATCTCGAAGATTGAATGCAAAGTAGGAAACAAAGTATCTTAACACTCGCCCTATTCTGCTATATGCGGAATAAAGCGTGACAAAAAATAATACATTCATTACCATTAATAATATAAAAAAACATATTAAGTTTATGTATAGTTGTATATATTATATAGTAAGAACAGCGTCAGTCTAATCAATATGTAAATGTGCGACACAAGTGACAAAGGCATGCCTCTGTCACATAACTCTTTTAGGTGCGGAACTCTAAATTTATTTAATATTTTATTATTAAAAATATGCGAGTAATATTCTTATATAACATATTTTGTTCAAATAACGTGTGTTATTACTTATTACATGTAGGTCCCTCGTAGCTCAGTTAGTGACTGACTAATTAAAACAATGGTTACAAGTTCAAATTGGCAAGATTAGTTATTTTTTCAGCATAAAGCCCCTCTTGCAAGCAGCGTAATAATTATGCCGGGACAATCTAATTTTAAGACACTACACGTTTCCCAATTTCGAGACATTACGTTTTTCATGAGCTAACCACCATTTAAATAAACACTACTGAAAAATATGTGGATTAAATTCTCACTCAGGGACACGATTCCCATGAGTGAGAATGTTTGTCTTATTACCTGGAAATGGAAATAATTTATTCCTTGCTTGAGAATGGAAAGCATTGCAGTTAGAGGCCCTACGTAATTGAAGCGGAATACTGAAAGCATAAATAAATCTATATATATAAAATCGAAAGGTCACTCACTCATCACGAAATCTCAGAAACTACATGTGCTAGGAATCTCAAATTTTGCATAGGAGTTACTTATAGGACGTAGGTACTCGCTAAGACGGGAATTTGCAATATTCGACTTCTAAGGGGTTGTTTTTGAGGTCGAAACTTTGTATGAAACTTCGTTACTACAAATGCTAGGAGTCAAAAATTTTGCATGGACGTCACTAGGACGTAGTCATGGAGACAGAAATTAATAATAACATAGTTCACGCGGGTGAAACCGCGAGCGGGCCGCTAGTAAATAATAAAAGAAAAAGCTTTAAAACGACATTACGAAACGTGCCCAAAACATTAGCAATACAAATTAAATATCGTTCATTCCTAACATTCTCGATTAGAATTGCATATTACGAATGACGAATATTCAATTTCAGAGATTCAAATATACGGTTCAAAAATATCAATAACGAGATTTTCCAACGGTAGCCTTTTGTAGAGACACGACGTTACACTGCTTCAATGGAATGTAATAATCTATGTATTACAAAATTTCTATTGTAACACTATTGGATATATTGTGTTTAAATTCTTAATACTATATTTTGTGCTTCACGCTGTATTCCGCATGTAGCAGGGTAGACAGAGAATCCTAGTGTTAGGACACTCGTTTACCTACAATCGCTAAATATCGCACACCAGTTGACTGCCACATTTCCGATGGTGAGGATGATATTTAAGCTTGTGTCGTTCTATGGGGCTTGAAAATTTGGCGGCACGTACCAGGTCAAAAAATTTCCCAGAAAACACCAGATGATAAATGCGGCAAAGAACGCTCAGCGAGGAGACGTATCTAGAGAGCCAAAGTGTCTAGCCTTTCATAGATTTCACACCATTTATATAATATTTATATGATAAAATCACTTCACCAATTGAGAATCAAATCCACAACCACCTAGTGTACTGTGCCACGATGGCAAAAAGGGTAATAGATTTATTAGTGCATTAAAACAAATAATAGTCGAAATTATACATATTAGTATGAAATAACAACAACAGATTAGAACATATTATGCATATTTAATGTTCAACGCCGATTCAGCTTAATCCATCAAAATTAATTCAATCGAGGTTCTATTTAGCGTAAACAATACGAACCGAATAATTGCTGGTTTAAATGCAAATAATAAAATACGATGGATTTTCTATTGTCGTGTTTAGATTGGTATTGGTGAACCAATGTGTATGTAACTATTTTCTATTTCTCTACTTTTTCATTCTTGTCGTTATTAGTTAAAAGACAGTATTTTTGACTGAGGCTATCTAGGCGCAGGAGTACAAAGGTGCGACTAAACTCGACAGTTGTAGGTTCCAATAAAATATTTAATATTTTTATTTTCTCACTCCGACGTGGCCATTAGGTTCCCTACCTACCCTACTATGTAGGGGATACAGTATGTTACTAAAAATGTTTTACTCTAATAGGTCGAATAAGACAAATATTAGTCTAGATACCATTTTTAATCACACAATCTTTCTAATTAAAAAGATGAAATAACCGTAATCCATGCAGTATATTCAGGAAAATAATATGTGAAGTACATTAAAAAAATATATGAAAATTTATTCAAGTAGGAATCGAACGTACACTCATTGCTTTTTATCCTAACTGAGCCACAATAATAAAATTTATAATTACATTAGGTAATTTATAAAATAAACTATTTAAATGCATTCCAAAAGACAAGGCTTTACATAAACAAACACCTGTCAGTATCTGTAACAAATTAAAAACATTTACAAGTCAAATTAACGCTATTTGTATGCGGTTTCAGTGCTAATTTGCCTGTCAGTGGAGTAAGCCACAGCTGTTAATATTTGAAAACGTATCTGTTAGTTAATAGACATCTTAGTTTATTAATGTCACCGGATGGAACATTGTGGTTTAATAACCAGCCATTAAATGACAAGAAAATTAACGTAAATTACGTTTTTAGTTAATGTATATTTCAACTATTCTAGCTTCGCGTTGTATCCCACAAATAGCAGGATAAGCAGAGGATACCTACGCTCCGGTCCCCACTTTTCACTCAATTTTTGATCCGAGATGAGTGGCGGAACTTAACGCTGCGTTTTGTCATTTTACCAACATGAGTGAGAATTGAAGCCGCAACCACAAATATAGGTGGTTTTACGGTCTAGTTAAACCTAGTCCCTAACTTGACAAAAGTGAAATATTAATATCACCACATTATTTCTTTCACTGTGAAAATGTATGAAAGTATATAATATTTTATTTACTTAAAAGAGCTTATAGCAACCAACTTGCCCATACTGAATGCGAGGTTGTCAGCTTAAAATGAAAGGCCTCAAATAAGATGGATAACGGTCGCTCAGTGTATCATAAAACTTTTGTAACTTTAAAATCAGGCCTGTATCTTTTGTCAGCTGTTACGTTTTTCGTATGATATTAATCGACTCTATTATGATACGTACACCATTGTGGCACATATGACAAATATTGGATTAAAAGTACGCTGGCTGTAGGTTCGATTTATTAATTCAATCCTTATTATTATTTTGCTTCATGTCGTATTCCATATTGAGCAAGGTGGGCATACAGAACGTATTGTTAAGACACTCCGTTCTCCATTTTCCATTTAATTTTCGAGGCATTGCTTGTTGAATTGCGGAATTCAATATTGCCTTTGTCTTGTTACCAGAACGAGGGAATTGCGGTAACTTAACACTTGGTTCCCTCTTCCTGGAGGAAAGCAGCGGGAAAATAAAAATATATTTTTGTATAGCATTACGCTGTATCCCGCACATATCAGGGTAAGCAGAGGGAACCTGGTAGAGGGAATACTGTGTTGAATGGCCGAGCTTTGCCTTGTTAGCAGGAAATGAAAATATTAAACATTTAATTTTCTTGAGTGGGAATTGAATCCACAGTCGATTACGTTTACAATCGCACGTTTGTACCCCTGTGCCACAAATGGCCTTTATAAAAATATATAACGTCTAACAAATAAAAATATTGAACAAAAGTTTTAAAATCAACTTTTAAGCTCAAATACAAAGTTGGCCAAGTACAGCTAGTTATCAAAGGCGTATGCTTGCAGACGGGTGACGGTCCCCTTTTCAGTCAAATCCATTCTTCTGCGGGCCTCGAGGCATCACGCCCCAGATTTAGTCCTTTGCCGAAGTTTCCTGATTTTGAATAGCTGAATATCTTTTATATGGTAGGTTATGTGTACGTATGTCTCATACGTCCTTCCGTTTTAGAAATTAAGCTTTGTAAGTTTCTATGTCAACGTAAAAATATCTTTTAAAAAGTGATGTTAATTTGCATTTTGTGTATTTTGTTTTTGTTTATATTTTTCTAACAAAGAAATACATCGTAAGAGGATAACTGATATGTGTAGATTCCCTGGATCATGGAACATCGAAAATTTCGCACTCGGAATATGTTCTATACATTTGGCAGTATGTCTATATACCAGCAAAGATATTTTTATTATATACTAGCGGCCCGCCCGCGGTTTCGCCTGCGTGAACTACGTTATTATTAATTTCTGTCTCCATGAGTACCTACGTCCTATAAGTGACCTCCATGCAAAATTTGAGACTCCTAGCATTTGTAGTAACGAAGTTTCATACAAACTTTCAACCCCAAAAACAACCCCTTAGAAGTCGAATATTGCAAATTCCCGTTTTAGCGAGCACCTACGTCCTATAAGTAACTCCTATGCAAAATTTGAGATTCCTAGCACTTGTAGTTTCTGAGATTTCGTGATGAGTGAGTGACCTTTCGATTTTATATACCTAATATATAGATAAAATTCATATTGAGCTTATGATTTTAATTTGTAATCACTTTCGATTAAGTTATAAATTAAGTATTTAGGGTTTTTTGGGTGAAAGTTTTCTAAATAGTTTCATTTTTAATATTATGATGATAAGAGTTCATTTTATTAAGCAGAGAACGGAGTGTATTAACACTAGATAGCTTCTGCTTACCTAGCTTTATACGACATAAAAAAATATCATAATGAAATAAGAGGCGAGTCAGTCAAGTTACCTCCACCTCCAACTCCATAATGAAACTAGCAGGATCGATTTCTGAGTATGTTAATATTTTCATAATAATTTCTGTAGCATTTACATAAAAACTCGGGAGTCACTAGTTAAAAAAGTTAACCGGAAATAAATCTCAATACTTATTACGTGGCTGAGGAGTTTTTGCGGCTTTCTTGGTTCTGATAAGACCGGTGGGATTGGCGATAGTAATACCTTAAACTTTGGACGGCTCTTTGGAATACTTTCGCCACTTTTGCATAATATGGAAAAAATCTAAATCAATACAATCTAAAGATACAAGTATTTATCTATATATTAAAAAGCCTAGAGTACTTTCCGTGTTTTTTCCTGTTGTGTTGTTTGTTTCCATGAAATTTGGCATGAAGTGAGAACTGAAAAAGAAAAAAGGAATCCAAAAAGTGAAAATGCATAAATACTTCATTAAAAAAATATATTACAAACTTATATTTGTAGTTCATTTCATACAAAATGAGTGCATACGCCCACAAAGTTACAAATCTTAGTACCTAACTGAAAAGACGGCCGAGAGTGACTCGCACTTGACCAATTTTTTTTCTTTGTAGCTTTATATAACAGGTAGTTCTTAAGTTTGACGCCGCGCCTTGTCTTGTTACTAGAACAATGAAATGAAACAATTCATACCCCCGATTGAGAATCGAACCCCCAACTGCCAAGCTTACAGACAGATACAATACCTCTCTTCTACAACGTTCCCCATATAAATATTTCATTTATTTTATAAATGTTTTATATAAAAAGTAGTTAACATAGGTATATAGCTTGTCCTTCCATTTAAATATTATTTTATTTGGACCAGGCCTACTTAAACGATCTTCTCTATGACACAAAAGCTTCTATTATTTTACCATAATGTATGTACTATATCGGCTATTATTTCAAGAATATAATACTGGGAGTATAATAAGGGATTGAGGTCGTTCATAGCCAACTTCCGAAAGGATTCGCCTAAATCACTTCATGACGAGGGTTAAGCAAAGTCAATACAATTTTTGGTCGAAGTAGCCTTAATGTTACCATATTTTTTATTTATTGGCCAAGGAACTGCGTGATTCATTGACTTGTTTCCCATCGTAAATTCATCTTAAGTTTTGTGGGCAACGGCTTTTGTTGATAGGAAAATATTTAATATTTTGCCGTAGTAGCTATAGTTAGGCTATTTTTTTATAAAATAATGAAGAAAGTTCAACAAATACAATATTTACATAATATAACAAGATTGTACGTTAAGCAAGATTGTACGCGGCGATTGTACTCTCACAATCTTTATAGTTTTTGATTTATACTGGGCGAAATACAGTTGGACGCTTGCTTCTGCGCCGCGACTGGCCTTATCATTTTACAGCAAATAAGACAATGGAGGCAAATGAGCTACCTTGTTGAGCTCGGATCTCCATTCATCATCATCATCATCCAATATATAAATAATCATTATAATTTCATTATGTCCATTTGATTCCCGACACGAATAGTTTTTGGTAAGGTATGTTAAGAAGAAAATAAATCCACTGGTTAGATACCTCTCAAATTGTTCAGCAACCATTGGGAAGGGCCCGATGTAACGCTAAAATGTAACGACGGTCGTTTTATTGCCTTCGCTAACAGACTGATTAAATTACATTTAAATTTATATGCCAACTTCTTTATTGAACCCTTCTTTTTGGGGATCTTGATTGCTTTGCGGGTCATGGAAATTTAAATGTGGAAGGATTATGGCATTTTTTTGGAATTACACTTTTTTTTATTATTTTTATGCCTTTTTAGGGTTTCATAATTATGAACGGAAACAATTTTGATAAAAAACTTTTCCCCCAATAGAAATCAAATGTATATTCCGATACTTTCTAAACGTGATACGACACTAGAAGTAATAGATATAAAGTTTAATTACAAGATAGAAAATAATAAATTGGATTTTGATGATCAAATACTAATTAAACTAGATCTTGAATTGCCGTTATTGAATTTGGACCAGTGCCATTTCTTCACAAGGAACAAACAAAAAATATTTTATTATAAAAATAATGAATTACACAATTTTCTAGAATAAGAAAAGAAAATCTAGAAAATATAATATAAGCTCGGCGTTGAGTTCCGCCACTCATCACGCAACTCCTTCAGAATTTGGCGGAAAGTGGGGAGGGGAGTGTCTTAACACTAGGCTCCCTTTACCCACCCATGCCCAACCACATGTGGGACAACAGCGTGAAGCTCGTAATCGTTTCGAAGTAACCTAATAATTTTCATTCCACCATACTATTGAAGTTACCGATAAATACGTATATTGTAAAAGAGGTGGTTGATTTATACAGTACTAGCGGACCCGGACGCGGCTACGCCTGCTTGAAATATAAGAATATAATTTCTATAGAAATGTAATTTCAATCTAGATGAAATGCTAAAAGTGACTATTATATTTATTTTCATAAGGATGAATATCAAAATGACGCGGTAACGAACGCGGTCGCGTAGCGACGACGGTTGTTATTAACATGGCAGAATAAATTGCATGTCAAATTAGAAAGTATTTTAATTTATAAGTACATATTTGTAATGTAATGTTATATAGCCTATAGCACTTCTGAAGAATGCAGCTTTCATACAAAACAAAAACAAAGTAAATCGATCCAGTAGATCCAGAGATCTTAGCGTTCAAACAAACAAACAAACAAACAAACAAACTCTTCCGCTTTATTATATTAGTATAGATAGAATGATTTAATGACGATATATCCACCACGCCCCCACGTAAAGCGTGCCATGTACAGGCTATAATTGTTCATCAATTTTGGCGTACATTAGACACACTCGTATATACCTATTTGGTTGTATTGGGATTATGAGATTTTGGACACTATATCAAAATCCGTATTGCTAGAGATCGGAAGCGGTTAGCGTCTTTTAAAATAACACGATAAAAATACATACCGTCTATATGTTTCAGAAGTACTCGGATAAAGGTTCCACGTAAATACAATTAGTCACATGTATCACTCAATAACAACACAACACTACACACTAGATACCTTCCAATCAGGGCTTCCGCCTACAAGCAACTGTTCCCGTTTAACACAATTCCACTGCTTTTATTGTCTTTTTCACCATCTACCCACATTTGCACGAGTACGCTAACAGTATATATACTTAGTTATAGTTTTACCTTTAAATGGTAGTATTTTTTTTTATATATGTAGAAGGAAGAGATTAGAACAGATATTATATTATCTTAGATGTTTAATGATTAGCTTTAATATTATTATCTGTAACAACTGTTTATAATATGACTGGCTGTGTTCATGTAAAAAAGACAATGTGTCAACACATTTGTATAGCTTCAGAGGAAATGATCGAAAAGACACTAATTGTTGATTATTGTAGAATTACGATTGGCTGATTATGTTTATAAAGACTCCTACATGACTTTTATTAGATCAGTGAGGTAATTTGACCAGTGAGGTAATTTGACCAATAACGCGGAGGCTTATGCCTTGAGTAGAGTCGTGACGTGTGATGGTGAAGTTCGATTTTAAAAATAAGGAGGAAGTTGACGATCGTGGAATGATTTGGTCTTCTGATGTTTTTGACGATCGTAGAATGATTTAGTCTTCTGATGTTTTGGAGAAAGGAAGGACTAGTGACGAGTGTCACGAATCTGCTGCGTTATTCCTGCTTGCATTAACCCACAATGGAGCCCACAGGTCCAATAAGAGTCATTTGCGAGCAATCTCCTACATATATAATATTAGATTTAGTAGTGCATGTTGATATATAAAAAGTTGTTATTTTGTTGTTTATATTAAATAAAAAAAATAAGTAAATAAAATTATGATCGATTTATTTATGAAGGAAATAACACACACTTAAACAAATTCATTATTTATTAAGTTTATTCATTTTTAAAAGTTTTTATTTTATTTGCCGTATTAATGTATTTTACTTTATGTAATATCTTGCAAGTTTACGATTATTGTTTAAAATGGATTTTAAAATAAATCAATAATGAAACAATTGGACAAATAAAAAAATATTCAAAAACTTACGTGAAAATTTAAAGATTTTTGAGGTTTTATCAACCCTATGAAGAATTAGCATTATTTAAGCACTAATAGTACTGGAAAAGTGGCCAAAGTCCCTATTTGCAATTCATAGCAGTGCAAGGTGCACTGCTTCACGCTGAGCTCACTAGTACTGTTTATGTAATTTGCCGAATTTCATTAATGGTTCCGACTGTAGATACTAGAGGAATTATTGTAAAGCAAGAATATATGCATTTGTTTGTTGTGGTGACGAGGTAAAGCACGGCGTTGGGTTCCGCTACTCAACACGCAATGCCTCCAAAATTTACCAGAAATTGGGGAAAAGAGTTTCTTAGCAGTAGGTTCCATAACTGCAAGATACAGCACAGTAGGAGTGACAGATATTTGAATTGAATTAAGTATATATTAAAAGTTTGGAAGAATTATATAGAAAAACATATATGTCGGATCTCAGGAAGCTGGATATAACATAATATAATGGCGATACGACGCTTCGTAACGAACATAGCAGGGTAGACAGAGGTTACATGGGGATCTAGTGTTAAGACACTTTCGTTTCTCGCTTTCCGCTGACTTAGCTATTTACGCAGACGAATTGTGTATGGAGAGGCGCAACTCAACGCTGTGCGTTGCCTCGTTGATAGAGGGAGAAAATGAAAATATCAATATTTCATTACTTAGAGGGAAAATCGAACCTACAAGCTGTATCGTTTACACACTTTTGCCACTGCTCCACGGGCAGTCGTGAGTCTATAGGATAGCCTCTTAATACTTTTAATTTAAGTTTCAAATTCGGCACCTCATTGCCTTTAATTAAACAAGGTATATAGTTTACTATGTTAACTAATGTAATTGAGGTAGAATTAAATAATTAACACTATAATTATTTATTTGATAGTTTACTGAAAGTTTAGCAACTAAATATAGCCTCTACCCTCCGGTAAACAACACCAACATTGTTTTGATATTATACTCGATAATGTACTACATTTCATCTCTCTATATTACATTTTTAATGAAGCCGTCATGGCGTAGGAGCACAACGGGCGTACGACTATAAAAACGACGGATGTAGGTTCGAGTCCCACTCGAAGTAATGAAAACAATTAACTTCTAAGTAACTAATCTGTTTCACAATTGTCATCTTAAAATTATTAATTCGAATCAAATTCTGTTCGAGCGTCAAACTACCAAAGACATTGAACCGACAAAAAGACCTTGAATCTGTATAATTATTTGGGCGGAAAATTTGGTTTATGTATACTGGTAAATTCCTCAATTCTCTCCTGGCGCAGGTGCACAAGGGTGGTTCTGTAACGGTTGTGGACTCGATCCCCACTCGAGGTAATGAATTATTATTTATTAATATTTTCATTTCTTCGCCCTTCAACGGCAAAAGCCCGACACCCAGTTCCGACACTCAACACGCAAGGCCTCGAAAAACTCGGCGGAGAGTGGAGAACAGTGTCTTAACACTAGGTTCCTCTACCTACCTTGCTGTATGCGGAGTACAGTATAAAGTTTAATTTAATTTTTATGGTAATCTATATATATAAAAGGACTTGTCCTCACTGACTGAGGTAAGACGCACGCACAGCCGTAACCGCTGTGCGTAGAAATGTAAAATTTGGACATATGTTTACTTTCGTAATCTGGACATCCATTAAGGAATTTTGAAAAATTTTAACCCTAAAGGGGTGAAAAAGGGGTTGAAAGTTTGTATGGATTTTTTTTTAAATCGGCACCGATTTTTATAAAATTTGAAATTTAGATTTTTAAAAGTATTTAATTGAACACGTATTTCATCGTTTTCTAGAATTCTTTCCCTAAGGGTGCAAATAAGGGTTTGAAAGTTTGTATGGAAAAATCATTAAATTGCCACCGATTTTTTTTAAATTTGAAATTGAGACTCTTAAAATTATATCATTAAACATGTGTTTCGTGGTTCATTATAATTCACCCCTAAATATGCAAGCGAAGCTGCGCGCGTCCGCTAGTTGTTTTAATAAGAATATTAAGGTATCAAAAATAAAAATCCATAATAGTATCAAAATATATTATCGCGCTATAAAATTCATACAACTTATAATAACATCTTATAATTATTATAATATATATATCACAGTGCATAACAAGCTAATCAGAAAAGGAGATTTCGTTAATTTACACAAAAAAGGATAATTTTATAAAATTAGATTATAATATGTAAAAAAACCGTATATATGACCGTATATGATATTATTCAATTATAAATATTTGCCTTAAAATATATAGGCTGTGCGATTAAATTAATTCTAAATAAGTCTTAAATAAAAGAAAACATTTAAGACCGCAGTGGCGTAGATAGACAGGGTCTGCTGTAGATTATGTCGATTCTCACTGAGGTTAAAAATTAATATTTTCATTTTCCTATTTTGGCAAACGAGGACATTAAACAGAAATACATTTGAACTTATCATAAAATTTTAAGAAATAGTACAATAAATGATCGTAAAAAATCACATAATTCAAGTCAAAATAAAATTTCTAAACTTATATGACAAAATAAAAAATATAAAGCAATATTTAAAACTGTTAAATGAGTAAAAAACTGTGAAAATAGATTTATAATTTTAATAATTTTCCTGCTTTCCTTTTTTTAATTAATTTTTTTCTGTTAGTAGCATGCCTAGAAAATGCCTGCATAGAAAATTGATTAAATATAATTATTACAAAAAATCAATCTTTATAAAACAAATACATTTATTTTAAAAATTAATAAACTGTAAAAAAAATAAGAAATACATTTAAAAAATAAATACAATTGTTAATTCATATGTAACTTACAGTACTGTACTAAATTTAAGCAAAAGTTGCAAAAAGAACTATCATCAACTGTTTTCCGTTTTTTATGTTTAATGTTTAAAAAATATAAATATAATTATTATCTTTCGTAACAATACGATCGATGAGTTGTGGCCACCCTGAACTTCAATTTTCTGAACTTTTACGCATTGTTTACTCGAGAAGAAAATAATCAAAAGTAAGAAAATCTCGAATCGTCGACCGCGATATATCTAATTACGCAATTCCCAAGTTACTTCGCAGGTGGATCGGAGTTCGATAAAAAACGGTCCTTCTTGATTAGGGTAAAAAGTAGAAGGCATGAAGGAGTATCGACCAGCAGGAAGGTTGTGTAACTCTAGGTATACGAAACCCGATCTAGAATAAAATAATGTTAAGATATTATTAAATTTAAAAATAGGGAGATTTGAACCCATGCTTCTTGGAAATCATCCAAGCACTCTCACCACTAAACCATACGTTCTCATCTAGTTATGTCGAAATTCTTATACTTTTGTTACAACTTATTTGTGTTCTTTGTATATAGTTAAAATTGAACAGAAAATAAGGAATCTGTTAACGATAGGCTCACTTTATTTTTCCTGTTAAATATATATTTAAAACATTTAACAGTAACAAGAGGCAAATAAGAAATCTGGTATAACTATAATGCTTAATTATATTTAAACAATTGATGAAACCGTGTGCACACAGGCAAACCACAATAAAAAATAGCAAAAAGATACTTAATAAAATGCAAAATGTAACTCACCGATAAGCCCCAGACGACTCTCTCAAAAATGGCGCTGTAACATTAGGATCTTCTAAGCCTTCCACTCTCACGTCTATCCCAATCTGATATTGTTTTGGGCCTTTCAGTTCAGCGACGAGATGGCAAGGGTTTCTAGATTCCGGTACAGATATTATGTATTTAGGGTTATTTTGATATGTTTGTCTATGGTTTTCGCAACCACCCGCCGTTCCGGCTGACCATTCGCCTCGAATCTGTGAAGGGAATAATATTTTTAAACTTCCTTTTTTCTTGTTTCTTTATTGCATTCAAGACTTTTTGTCGACAATCAATTCTTAATGTATTTTTGAACACGCCCAAAGTAAATATGAATATTACTTTAACATTACTTATACATGTTAATTTTGGCTACAGCATCTGATGTGGAAATCACCTCAAGATAAAAACTATCCTAAAATAGATTTTGTCCTCCCGGTCAATTATCATCTACAATTATATTCAATAGTTCAGGCTAAAATCTAGTTTCAAACAGATATATTATACAATAATTATAAATCTAATGTTCCATAATGTACGAATAGATTGAGAAATTTTCCACAAAAAAATATTTATACTCAAAATATTTAACGCAATGAAAACGTAAATTCAAAAAAACACTAAGGTGCCAGGTTCCCTGTTTTGTGCGGGATACAGCATGAAGCTAAGGAAATAACAGAAAATATAGTTATTCTGTAGAGAAAATGCTCAATCTTTGCTATATGGATCTTGTATGATGTCTGTACATATTGGTGTTCTTCGTCACTCACGATCAAGCTATCCTCTTTCAATATAGATTCGAACACACACACACACACACACACACAAAACTCACCGTTTTCCTATAAGGATAAGGCTCAATCTTCGCCATTTGGAATGGACAAGTGGCGTACGCTCTCAGTGTATAGTAGATGGTGGTGGTCTTCTCATATTGAGACACTACCAGCGTGTATCTATCCGTGCTGACGTCACTGACGATTATTTTACATAAGTAATGCGGACTGTTTATTCGAATACCATCTATATAGGGTGGTGGGTCATCTGGAAAGAATATTTCGATTTCAATTTAACAGTCTCACGCTTACCTCAGGGTAAGATGAAAGCAAGCAAATTCTGGCAATTCTTCATCTTTATTTTATAAAAAAAAAGAAAATTGGTTTAATTTACAGTTATATTTTATAAAACGCTCATATTTCTCTACTGCCTTTATCTATGGCTATAAACCCCGTTTGTTTAGCAAACTTACACGGATAATAAACTCTTTTCCCATTCTTGTACACCAACAGCGTTATATACTCCTTGTTATCCCTGAAGTCGTCTATCCGCGTGATATGGCGTGTTAGAAGCAACCACACCGCCCCTTTCCCTTGAACGTGTAAAGTGAATTGCGGGTTTTCACTTATGTTGTATGCGTCTTTTACGGGACCGTTGCCTGCGTCCCATTTTCTGGATAAAAAAATATATACATATGATTATAAATATATTTTTATTAGCTAGTTAACTGTACTATTTATTATGTAGCGTAAAAAAAATATTTTATAAGAATTTGGATTTAATGTTTGTATTTTACTAAGCGCGGCATTGTTCCGCCACTTATAATGCTATATCAGTAAGACAAATAAATAAATAAAATATATAGTGAGTCAGACTCTCACAAATCAGCATCAATGACCTCATGGTATTATTAAGCAGTGGCGTAGCTAGGGGGGTGCGAGCGGTGCGGTCGCACCGGGCATCAAAAGGAAAAGGGGCATCAAAGTCGACGATTAGTTTGTTTTTCTTTGTTTTTTTAGACCTTAGACCATTTTAAAGGGCATCAAGTCCTCTAAGCCGCACCGGGCATCAAAAGGAAAGGGGCATCAAAGTCGACGATCACTTTGTTTTTTTTTTTAGAACTCATCAACAGGAAAGGGGCATCAAGTCCCCTAAGCCGCACCGGGCAGCAAATACCCTAGCTACGCCACTGTTATTAAGCACACAAAATTACACATATAAATAAAGAAATACTGACTGGTGTATACAATACGTGAATTTAAACAGTTCCGGGTTCCAATTCAAGTAGAAAACGTCAAAAAACTCCAATATACTGGCGTAATCAATCCAGAATACGCCATTATCATACTGTGAGGCGCTATCGGGGTCGTAGTTTAAGAGAGAACGAAGTGTTGGTGTCCAATGTACAGTGTCTAACTCACTGTAGTTACCCCTCCATCGAAGGTGAGACCAGGGATTTTTGAGTTTTAGCAATTTTACACCCTAAAAATATAATAACAAATTAAAAATATTGAAAATGCCTTAAGGCTGCCGTGGCGCAAGGGAACAGGCGTGCGACTTTAAGTACGACTTTCGTGAGTTCGATTCCCTCTCTGAGAAATAAGAGTCAAAGCGCGGCGTTGAGAGTCTCAACTCAACACACAATGCTTCCAGAATTCAGTGGAAAGTGGGGAACGGAAATGTTAGAACTAAGTTCCCGGTTCCTTCTGCCATTATAACAGCGTAATATATTGTGTAATATATTAAAACAGTGTATTACCACTGAATACTCTATCTATGAGACGGTTGACGAGTCGTGACCGCAATGAAGTTATCTATAGATAACAGGGCAGATTTGAATTTAGCATTTTTCTTACTATTGATTATTTTCCCTCCTAAAGCCTAACTTTAAGGCGACAAATCGGCCGTATCTGTAAACAACACATCTTCAAACTAAAAAAATGTAATAAACTTACATTTACAAGCCGTACATCGAGTACAGCGTACGCATGGCTTGCCACTAAGCCGGTCCTTTCAGCCTGTATGTCATCTAGGGCTCCAGTGGCCGCTGTGGCTAGGACTTCGCCTCTTTCCAGTCTAGACCTAACCGTCTCGAATAGGGCTTCGGAGTTAAAATTCTCGGTGTTACGTAACGCGCAACGCTCTGGTATCCAGCCTGTTAAGGCATGAAGATCTATATTCTAGGATGGGAAGAGATTTTTCTTAAAACACAAATATATTATTTAACTAGCGACCCGCCTGCGGTTTTACCCGTTTGAACTATTATTTTTTAACTTAACTACTATTTCTACCAGTATAATAACGAAAAGCAAAGAAATTATTAAATTTAAAACTATTTAATTCCAAGTAGCAAATTATAAAAAAGTGATAAAAATAAATTACTTCATACTTACACTATTAGATCCTGGAAAATCATAACCGCCCATGACTTTCATGTACGCCTTTTCCAATAGGGACACCCAAAATTCATTTTTATTACTTGAATAAGAACATAATAATCTTCTATACTTGCTATATGGTAAGCGATCGTCGATTATTACCTATTAAGTATAAATATAAAGAAAACTTAATGTTTTGACACAATTTTCATAGAGACACTATTTTCTTCATATACATTATTTACTCTTTGTTCATTTCAAAACAATGCCTGTTGAATGGCGGAACTCAACACCGCAGTCTGGCTTACCAGATGGAAGAAATTGAATCCAAAACTATTGCGTAAAAAAACTACTATCTATAAAACATTTTTTTAAATAAATATATACTTTTCATAAATACCTTCCTCCTAACTCCATTCAAATGTAATTTGACCATATATTTGCCAAAAGGATTGTATACAGGCTGTTTATTTTTGTTCTTTGGATATATTATAGATGTAATAATTTTTTTGTTGAATCTTCTCTCATACAATGCACTTACTGCTAAAGATGCTACGAATGAGCAATCTGAGACTATCTAAAAGAAATAGGTAATTATTTTGTAAAAAATAGGATTTTTTTAATTAAATCTATAACTAAAATATTGTGTTGTCAAATCTCATTTTTGTGGCAGAACTCCACCCCGTGCTTTGACTTGTTACTAGAGCGAGGAAACGAAAACATTAAATATTTTAATCGCACTTATAAAAAATACAAATATATATACTATAAAACTTACCGTCTGTTTAATACTAAAGCAATCAACATGGTCACCAACAATCATTTTCGGATCGCTCGACACTTCATGAGGCCTGATCCATCCATCGAACTCATTCTCCTGTTTCGACGACAACTTTAATTCACTAGCTCTGTCTTCAAAGGGCAACGCATATTGAAACTTTTCCGATAAGTCAACGTCCATGAACGGTAAAAAACAATTATTGTTTATATTTGACGTCATTCGTAAAACTTCTTTCTCTTCTTCAGTGTAATTTTGTTTACCACTTACTTTTAGGTGTACACTTTGTTCGCGTTGGAGTTGAGCTCTGTTTGGTGATATTGCTAAAAAAATATACTTTTTAATGACAATAAAATTTATTTAATGAAAATAATCTTTGTTGTGACATAAATTCGTAATATTAAACATTTATAATATTTTAATATTCTATACAATATTGTTTAATAGTACCACTCATATAAACAATATTAATACACAAAAACACATAAAATAATAAATCTTGACAAAAACCAGTTGAGACCTGTCTTGGCGCAGGGGCACAAATGTGTGCCCCTGAAGGAAATAAAATATTGAGTACTGTTGAGTCCGCCACTCAACATGCAATGTCTGAATAGAACTAGAATATCTTAACACTCGATTCCAGAGTATTATTGTATCATGCTGTGTGCAAAGATAAGCATGAAGATGAAACCTTAAAATATTTGAACAAACAATAGCTGTATGTTTTAGAAAGAAAATTAATATTACAAACTTTTTAAATATTACAGTTATTGAAATAAAAAATATATTTATTAGAAACAGAAGAAAAAAATCATATATAACAATTATTAATTACATCACTTTAAACTACTAATACCCTGAGATCCGGCCGTTGAATCCTGCATATACGAGTTTTCTTAATTAAACCTATATTAATGAATAATACATGATTAGTAGAACAGATTACACCTGGTTGCCTGGAAGAATCCTGCCGCAATCACCTTTAATTACATTTTTTCGTAACTCGTTTTTGGAGAAAATTGCACCCATACGTTTTTTATATGAATCGCACATCATTTGAAAGATAATCGCATAAGGAATTGGAAAATTAAGGGTTGCCAGCTCTCAGTCTGCCGCAAGTCTAGGGTTGCCTGGTTTAAACATGTCGCTAAATGTCAATAATTTGCACTCATGTGTTTTTTTAATGAATTATATATCAAATTAAAGCTTATTTTTTTCTGAACACTATAAAACAGGGTTGCCTGGAAAATTCCTGCCGCAAACAGGGGTTGCCAGCGTTTGAAATATTTTATTCCGGTTCCGTTTGACTATGAGAATAGACGATGAAATGCGCGGTCTGCCTTATGTTTTAAAGTAAAATATTATATAATAGAAGGTCAATTTTAAAACCAATGTTTATTCTAATTGTTCACCTGTTAAATGATGATTTTAATCATATTAAGTACACGCAGAAAACTATTTAAATATGAAATCATTCTTATTTTTCAAGTAAAATAATAATCCATAATATTGAGTCTTCCCAAAATTTATTTTATAAATAATAATATTTAGTTAAATAACCCTTTTAAAACAACTAAATTATCTAATTAAGTAAATGTTTACAAATATCGATCTACTATAAGGTATTAATTACAACATGTTTCCTTAATATAATGAGAGGTGACAATTATCGTGGATATTTTTTTTATTAATTAAGAAAATATGGAAAATTACATTTCAATAAACAATCTCTCTCTCTTCGCCCTCTGCTTGTTTGATTTGACAACGCCGTCCGTATCAGTAGAAAGAATTATGGCGCCCATCTTTTTGGTATGAATATTTAGGTTTTTGGAAAGTAAATGAAAACTATTCAACTAATAAAAACTATTAAAATATAGATAAAAAAATGTCACTAGCAAGAACTTGTCGTTTATTAGTCGGCATTACTGTCGGATTTTCTTCGAATTTATTTTGCTAACTTAGTTTTGTTTATTATAATTCTATTATATATATTTCTTTCCTATGCAAATTATTAAAAATTGCGTGAGAAAAAAAAATTGCGGCAAGCGTTCTCAAATGAAACAAGTAGAGGACGAAGAGAGAGAGAGAGAGAGAGTTCATTGAAATGTATTTTTCAATATAATTAATAAAAAAAATATCCGCAATAATGGTCACCCTTCATTATATTAAGGGAACATGATGTATATGTATGTATATTAATAGTTTATAGTAGATCGATATTTATAAACATTTATTTAATTAGATAATTTAATTGTTTCAAAATGGTAATTTAAATTAATAAATAAATATTAGTATTTAGAAAATAGATTTTGCAAAGACTCAATATTATGGATTATTATTTTACTTGAAAAATAAGAATGATTTCATCTTTAAATAGTTTTCTGCGTGTACTTAATATGATTAAAATCATCATTTAACAAGTGAACAATTAGAATAAACATTGATTTTAAGATTGACCTTCTATTATATAGTATTTTACTTTAAAACATAAGGCAGACCGCGCATTTCATCGTCTATTCTCATAGTCAAACGGAACCGGAATAAAATATTTCAAACGCTGGCAACCCCTGTTAGCGGCAGGAATTTTCCAGGCAACCCTGTTTTATAGTGTTCAGAAAAAAATAAGCTTTAATTTGATATATAATTCATTAAAAAAACACATGAGTGCAAATTATTGACATTTAGTGACATGTTTAAACCAGGCAACCCTAGACTTGCGGCAGACTGAGAGCTGGCAACCCTTAATTTTCCAATTCCTTATGCGATTATCTTTCAAATGATGTGCGATTCATATAAAAAACGTATAGGTGCAATTTTCTCCAAAAACGAGTTACGAAAAAATGTAATTAAAGGTGATTGCGGCAGGATTCTTCCAGGCAACCCAGGTGTAATCTGTTCTACTAATCATGTATTATTCATTAATATAGGTTTAATTAAGAAAACTCGTATATGCAGGATTCAACGGTCGGATCTCAGTCTATAAACATTAAATACTAACTTGGCTTCTTTGGTTCAGTAACTGACAGGGCTCCCATCTTTTTAATCCCTTTAATCTCTTCAGCCCTATCTAATGCTTGTGCAGCTAAACCATTTATCTTTGTTTTTATAATTGAATTGGTGACTTTCTACAAGCAACAAAAGAATATGTCATAATACAATGTCTGTCTTTTCATTTACATTTTACTGTGGTGATAAATACAGGGCTGAATTTTGTCCTATTTCTTGTTAAGAAATCTTTAAAATTTCGCAGAAATTGTGAACAAGAAAAATTTAAATACATAATAAATAGTTCACGAGACATACCACACTAACTGCCAATTCTACAGCTTGTGTATATAATTGCAAAGCTAAGTCTGTTAGATTCGCTTCATCTGCATCTAAGGCTTGTTGCATAAGGAAGTAGCATTTTTGCATAAGCCTTTCACTATCTTCTTGCTGGGCTCTTTCTGTAACACAAAGTGGTGTTACTTTATAATACTTATTAAATTTATATTTTTTCTTTCTAATAACTCTTTTTTATTTATTTGGATGAAGTGTTAAAAAAAATATCTTTATAATTATTTAAAATGTACAACTCATTATACACTTAAGACATATCTTGTACTATACTCGATATCACATGATAATTTATAGTACAATAAAAAATGAAATTGCAACAAAACAGCATGACTCATCTATGAATAGCGGTAAAATTTATTTACGAAAAATCTGAATTACAAGAATACATTTACCTTTTTGTTCTTGTAAGAAAGTAGCTCGTTCTAAATATTCCTTGACTTTTTGCCTTAGATCTCCTTGTCTTTCTGGTGATATCTGACCACATACCCTGTCCAACAACCGAGCAGCTGTTCTGTAACATTCTACAGCTTTATCAGCTTGACCAGCTTGGTCAAATGTGACTGCTAGAGAAGCTGCTTCCGTTGCATTCATAAAATCACTCATTTTTAGATTATAATGTGAAGTATATTCACATTATAAAATTGTAATCTCCATAAATAAACAGTGAATGTAAGAAAGATGACTTTAGTTTGATTCTATCTGTCAAATAATAAATGTCAATTTTCACGATTTTGACTTTTCAGGTTTTTATGTGTTCAGAAATAAAATAACTTTCAATTAACGAAATAATACTAAATTGTGGTTGTTTAGTTTATAAAATATCAAATTTAATACAAAGTAAATTATTCCAATTGCAATAGTCAGATCTCTCGATGGCGTCTCGAGCGACAAAAGTTCAATGAGTTGTTTAAAATACTACGCTAACCGTAATAATTGGAATTGATGTACTTTTAAGGGGTACTTGTGAATATTTTCCGAAAAAATACGTTGAAACACATCCATGAATATATAAAATAGTTAAATTTGTAATATATCTTATATTTTATTACCACATAAAATAATAAATCTTACACTGTAGTCTCAGGGTTAGGCTCAGGCTCTCACGTCACTTTACATTTGACAGTTGCAATATGTCAAATTTTGATTTCCTATAAGTATTTCTCATTTATTCGTAAATCGTTCTTCATTAATTCATTGTTGGCTGTGCCCTGTGACTTATGATGTGTATTATTGTGAAATAGTGGCCATCGTCCAAAATTTGAGTGCATAATTATTTATTCGTCTAAAATTTTAATATAATCCTTAGTATTTAGTGATTGGTGAACTCTGATTCTCATATAGATTAAAATATAGAAGAATTTAAATCAGAAATGACTTCAGATGTTCTAGCATCGTCTGGATCAGAAATCCGTGAGAACTTGGTAATTATATACATATAAAATCAATGGCAATTAATTTATACACATTAATGTCAAATAGAATCACGTTAATCTACCCCTTCTAGCTACTGCATATTATTATTAAAACCTTAGCAATGAAGAAACGACGAATTTGACCTTCTTGCCACCAAGAATTTACCTATTCTTAAAGGTATTTTAGTGTGTAAAATATTAATTGTATGATAATTATTGCCTTTTCCAAAAATACTTTGCATGGTAATCAAAATTAATGGGTAACAAATTATGTTTTCCTTTTAATGATTCCAATTTAATAAACCAATATAACTAAAAAGCATAAAAACAATAATTAGCAAAAAAAGCTATTAACTAGGTACTTTAATTGTATGTAAATTTAAATACTTAGTTGCTTATAAAACACTCATACCTGAGATTGATTGTGAGATACCTTTTTCATTCAAAGATTATAATTTATGAATGAAAACAGCATTTCAAGGTTGATATCAGAGTTGAAACATGGCTTATAAATATGGGCCTTGGTTGTGTTTTAGTTTCAAGCTGTATCCCGCACACAGCGGGGTAGACAGAGGGAACCTAACATTAAGACACTCCATTCTCCATTTTCTACCAACAGATTAGAGTATCTCGTTGGCTATCATATTATATCACAAATCTTAAAAGTTTATTGATAAATCTATACTAATATTATAATGCTGATGAGTTTGTTTCTTTGAATATTCTAATATCAAGAACTACTGATTGAAATTAAGGAATTAATTCCAATATAAATAGAATTTCCTGGTTCGCTATGTTAGTATTTGTCTTCTAAAAACATTGTATGTTTTTATATATATTCTTTTTGTACAATATATAGATATTGTGAATGGATAAAAAGAAACCAGTGATGCATAACTTCATCCTTGGTTTTTATTTAGTTTAAAATAAAGTTTAGTTAAAAAAAATATTTGGAAACATTAAAAAAATTGACATAGCAGAACTTGAAACAGTTTCTAAGAAAAATGTTTTCCAAAAATATTTTCCTATTCATAGAGTAGGGTTTTTTACAGCTTCGTGCTGTATAACACACATGGTGTGGTAGGCGAAGGGAATCTAGTGTTAAGATACTCTAATTCCGCCGAATTCTGAAGGCATTATTTGTGATGAATGGCGTAACACAACGCCGCTCTTTGCCTCGTTACCAGAGCAAAGAAATTAAAATATTAAATATTTTATTTCTTGAAATGATAATCGAACCCACAACCCGTCGCATCTACAGTCGCACACCTGCCTGCATGCCTGCGCCAAGAATGGACTTTGACCTATAGAATGGAAAAAAGACATTAAAAATGTTAATATTAAAAAATGCTCAGAAAAATTAAGTAATATAAATATGAAGTACTAGCGGACCCGGACGCGGCTACGCCTGCTTGAAATATAAGAATATAATTTCTATAGAAATATAATTTCAATCTAGATGAAATGCTAAAAGTGACTATTATATTTATTTTCATAAGGATGAATATCAAAATGACGCGGTAACGAACGCGGTCGCGTAGCGACGACGGTTGCTATTAACATGGCAGAATAAATTGCATGTCAAATTAGAAAGTATTTGAATATATTAGTATATATGTGTTATGTAATGTTATATAGCCTATAGCACTTCTGAAGAATGCAGCTTTCATACAAAAGAAAAACAAAGTAAATCGGACCAGTAGATCCAGAGATCTTAGCGTTCAAACAAACAAACAAACTCTTCCGCTTTATTATATTAGTATAGATATAAAAATATTTTAAATATAAACATTTTGACCAAACAAATTTCAGTTTTATAAAATTAGTATAAATGAAATAAAAGTTGAGTTATATTTTCAGGTAACAACTGCTATCAAGTTCCTCTCCAATCCTAACGTACAGAGATGTACTATGGAAAGCAAAGAAAGATTCCTCAGAAGCAAAGGACTATCAGATGCAGAAATACACAAGGCTATAGAGAAATGCGGTGAATTGTTAGATGTACCGTCCTTAACATCTGAACTGATGATGTTCCATCATTCCAGAACATCGTGGTTTAAAGAGAAGATCATACCACTGATTGTTTATGGAGGATTTATCTATGGATGCTATTGGTTTTATAAGGTAGGTCTCATTTTTTGCGTTTTAAAATAATATTTACTTTACTTTTTTAGTTTCATGCTATATCTGGAAGGTAGCTCATGTTAAGACACTCTTGGGAACTATTAAATTCCAGTACCTCTGCCTATCCCAATAGAAAATAAAAGCAATTTGCTAAGTTCAAGTTAAGTAAATTTTTGAGGCCGTGGTAGCGCAGGGGCGCAAGGGTGTGACTGTAACACTACGATTTCGTTCTAGAATTTTTAACGATTTCTTCTTACTCGAAAGTAGGAAATGGAGTATCTTAACACTAGTTTTCCTCTGCCTACCCTGCTGTGTATGGAATACAGCGTAAAGCTCATTTATTGGATTTGTTAAATTAAAGAACCCTTTACGCTGAACAATAAATGTCTTGCTACGCCAAAATTTTTATGCGATAGCGACAACTGTTATAATTTTTCTCAAATAAATAGCATAAATAAATGATTTAAAATACTTTCATTATTATATTTATATTTTTGCATTTTTGGAATACTATTGCCTCTAAAAAACACGAATAAACTCTTATACATTATTATAGCTCATACATATGTATAACCTAAAATATTACATAGCCGTCTGTGTAACATGGATTTGTAAAATTTATAATATTAGATAAATACAAAAGGTCAATGTACGATTAAACCTAAAAATTCTATACTGTCCAATTGTGATCAGCACTTGTACATTCATACGTGTATTGGAAATAGCGTGACTGATAATATTTAGAACATTAGTTATAATATGCTTTTATATTTTATTTATTTCATAGTGTTTATTAAGCTTCACGCTTTTTTCCACATGTAGTAGGGTAGACACAAGGAAGCTAGTGTTGAGACACTACGTTTCACACGCGTAGCGCAATTTTGGAGTGGTTGCGTCTTGAGTGCCGTAACTCTTTTGTCTTGTTTTGAAAATAATGGGATGAGTGAGAATCGAATCTACAACCGTGGCGGTTCTCATTTCATTCAATCTGAATTTTAGACGACGTGCCGCTGCGCCACGGCATATCTTCATTTATTTTTTTTATTCACTTATAATAATGTAATCTCTCCGTTCTTTACGTCAAGTTTGATTCGGTTCGTATAGAATGTTAGAATTCAATGTCGGTCTTTATATAAGAAAATCGATGTACCTAAGATGTAAATATTCCCTAAGTGGGGATTGAACCGACTACTATCGTGTGTACAGTAATACGGGTAGCAAGTACATCAAATAAACCTGTATTTATAAAATAAATCTTTGTACGTATATAATTATTATAATTATATGCAATACTATTAATAATAAATAATAATAATCATACAAATGGTTGTTTATACTGTTTCGTATTATTAAATAAAGTAGGTATTATTTTTATTATTATAACTATATGTATATATACCTATTTATTTTCTAACCTTTAGCATAATCATTTGACGATTAATGAGATTTTTAATATAATGTTTTTTTTTAAATAAATGACTTGTAGGTACGTCATAAAATATTATTTAATTTTTAACAATGAAATAAATAATAACAATGGGTTATATATTTATCTATATTATTAATTTGTAAGTAAAAAGCAATAAAAATTTGTTCGTTCTTTCTAATAGATTGAAATCAAAGTCCAATTTAGATAATAAATAGACATACTGACTCTTCGGCGTAGCTTTCGGCGTTAACCTGATGGTTATGGGTTCGATTCCCGCTTGATTTTTATTATTTGCCTTACTCCGTTTCTTATATTAATAGATAGAATTCTGTCTCTCAAAATGCAATATCTGAAAAGAGTACCTGTTGCCGTTATCAATATCGAGCAAAAAAGAGCAAAAAAAATCACGTTTGTTGTATGGGGGCTCCCTTAAGTATTTATTTTATTCTGTTTTTAGTGTTTTTTCTTAGTGTCATAGCTGTCATCTGTGAAAATTTCAAATGTCTAACTGTCACAGTTCATGAAATGACTAACGGATACAGCCGTTTATTCCTCTCAAAATCTCTCTGCATCATATCATTCGTGTGTAAAAAACAAAAAAAAAAGATACATTCTTAGTAACGGGGCCCCGTTTTACCCTTTGGGTAAAGAGTCCTGAAAAGATGCTATTAAAGAACCGGCGTTGACAATTGACGACAGCTTTGGATTCGACTTCCGCTCACAATAGAGTTTATTTTTACAATTTGTCTAGTTAGCTAGACTAGAGTAATTGTAAAAATAATTCAACAAAGAAATCTCTGTGAAGGCGGAAAGTATGTAAAAATATTAATAAAATAACAGAATCTTTATAATTTTTTTATAGAATTGTGAAGGCGGAAAGTACGTAAAAATATCAATAAAATAACAGAATCTTTTTAATATTTTTAATATTTTTTTTTATAGAATTGCATCAGACATTTCTTGTTCGTGGAGGAACCAAAACGTAAAACGACAGTGGAATGTATAGAAGAGTTACGGAAATCCTTAGATGTAATGAACGCCAGTATTTGCTCACTGAGAGGCGATGTACAGACATCGTTGAAACGGAACACCTTTAGATCCGAATTGGACAATTTGAAGTCAGATATTGCTTCTGTCAAAGGCATATTGCTTAATAGGTAAGTGGTTTTTTTAATTAAATAATGATTACTCATAAGTATGTCTTATTTATGTGATAATATTATAGTCCGAGGCCGGTCGTGGCCCAGAGGCACAAAGTGTGTCTACAACTGCGAGAAACTGTGGGTTCGATTCCCACTCGAGGAAATGAAATATTTAAAATTTCCAATTTTCTTCGCTCTGGTGTCAGGGCAAGGCGTGGTGTTGAGCTCCGCGACTTAATACATTGCGTATTAAGTCGCGGAGCCTCCCGAAAATTGGGAACGAAGTATCTTACTTAACACTAGCTTCCCTATGACACAAAAACAAATCTATACTAATATAATAAAGCGGAAGAGTTTGTTTGTTTGTTTGTTTGTTTGTTTGAACGCTAAGATCTCTGGATCTACTGGATCGATTTACTTTGTTTTTGTTTTGTATGAAAGCTGCATTCTTCAGAAATGCTATAGGATATATAATATTACATTACACATATATACTAATAAATTAAAATACTTTCTAATTTGACATGCAATTTATTCTGCCATGTTAATAACAACCGTCGTCGCTACGCGACCGCGTTCGTTACCGCGTCAATTTGATATTCATCCTTATGAAAATAAATATAATAGTCACTTTTAGCATTTCATCTAGATTGAAATTATATTTCTATAGAAATTATATTCTTATATTTCAAGCAGGCGTAGCCGCGTCCGGGTCCTCTAGTATGATTATAAAGTGGAAAAGTTTGTTTGGTTGAACGCAATTCTTTTGGTATTAAATTTTTCGAGAAAGGCTGTATTATAATAACGATAACGGTTTCCACATAATCCACCGTATCTGCGGTCAGGGTTACTTCACACATTTATTTGTCAGTCATTTTTATTTGAGCTAGGGGACAAATGCTAGAGTTCTATTCCACAAACGAATATAATATTTTCGAGTTGTGGCCATTTTTTTACGGCGGTTATGAGTTTTTTCTCGGGGTCTTTTTTATGCTATTTGTTAGTGTTTATTTTTGCTAAATGGAGTTTATAATTGCTTGCCTTAATTAAAAAGCTTCACTCATTGTTTAATTGACCATATAGGTACATTACTAAAAAATATATGCAGTTAATAGACGATCTAACTGTTTCTACTAATCTATTTCGTTTTAATTGTATAACGTTGTTTAGCATTTTTTATTTTTTTTATCTTTCTATTTTATCTTTACGCTTTACGCTTTATCCCGCCAAGGTTAGGGGGAGGCGTTTTGGAGGCCTTGCGAGTTGAGTGCACGTTGAGTCTAGACACCAGATCTCTTTATATGTATGACCTCTTTACATAAAAATATATTTTCCTTTTTTACCAGAAATCAGTTTCCTGCACTAAAAACACGTACCGAACCGCCATCGATACCGGCATGGCAGAGACAATCAGAAGAGGCGTCTTCCACAGAAGTGGTAGAAGATAAGAAGAAACATAGGGAGAGAAGTAGAAGTCAGAGGTCTGAGTCGGGAGGCTCTAACTCGAGTGAGGGGGAACAGGCGACGAAGAATAGCGATAGCAGCTTGGAAATTATGTAAGTGTTGAAATTGTTAATTGTGGTACATTCTTTTAAAATATTTTTGCTGACCATAAAAATGTCAAGATTAATTATTTCCAGGTAGAAAATCTACAATAGGAAATGAACATTAGTAAAATATGTTTGAATTAAAAATAAGTACTAAAAAAACATATTATTGTTTACATATTGTAATCATCTAATGTAATATTAAAATATATTTTTTATATTATCTTAAAACATTTCTTTCTCAAGCATTCTTTCTCACGATCGTTTAAGTGTAAATAATTGTAATGCATATCGTATTGCCTACGTTATAATTTGAATATTATTTAAATACGTCGTCATGTCGCAATTGTTCATTGTCTCGTGCATAATATTAAAACAACTGTCTTTTTTTAATAAAATTATTTATTCTTATCTTGAGTAATTCTACGTAAAAAATCTCAGTAATTATTTTATAATAGATATATTCAAATTCACTATAATGTTGATGATTGTAAGTTTGATTCCCATTCGAGGTAGTGAAATATTAACATTTTCATTTCCTCGATCTGGTAACGGACAAAGCGGGGCATTGAGCTCCGTCACTCAACACTTAATGCCTCCAGAGTTCGGCGGAAAGTGGTTAGCGGAGTGAAAAATAAAATAAAAATATTTAAAAAAATGTACTCTGGAGTAGTGGAATATGAACGCTTATTTTCTTGTATAGCATATTATTGACTATTGTTATAAATCCTCACAATAGAGTAGTGTAGCAATATATATTGCAATATTCTTTTTCTGTTCGTTAATCTAATTAAATATATCTAATTTAGCAAAAGAAAATAGTATTTACATAAGAATTTACTATTATAACCTAGTCTAGGTTTTATTTTGACTTTAAAAAATGTGTAAAAAAGTTTTCATCATCTTTTTATACAGGGTGGAATTGACAGCACCACTTTAAATGAAACCACAGTTTTAACTACTCTATAAAAGCCTAATATAATTCGGAAAAAAAAATAATTCCCAAAAATGAAAAAGTTATTTTTTGCAAACAAAATAAATAATAAAATTATCGTTTTAAAATAAAACACCATTTGTATAGTATAACATAGGCACGCACACACTTACCTGTCAAATCGGAAACGTCGCACACGTATGTGTGCGTCACACGAAATATAGGTATGGATAAAAATCGTGAAATGAAAAAAAAATCCTATGTCCAAACTATTGAGGTACCTTGATTAATTTCTTAGGTGTGAGTTTGAAATATATTACCCTATATGCAGTTTCAATAAAAGAAACGCTGCCTCTTCCATCCTGTATATATATATATATTTACATAAAAAAAGTAATAAATTCTCAAGGTAACCTTTCCTAAATGTAATACTATTATAAAATATATTACTTATATATATAATTTTTAATTCCAGAACGTGAATTCCACAGCCCGTACAAAATGGACACAAACGAATTTGGATTTTGATTAAATCATGTTTACTTGCCTTTAATATTGTTCTTTTAATATTTTATGTTCCTAACATTACGAATTGTGTTTTTTGTTATTTTTATTGTAATTAGATTTTGTTAAAATAATTAAAGTTACAAAAAATATTTTAATTTTTATTTTGTTAAAAGACATTGGTTTATTTTGCAAAACGTTTAAGTAACAATACGGTAGACCAGTGGTGGTCACCCTGAACTTAACTGTACATGGCTGCGCAGATTTGATTAACGATTTTTGTTGCTTTTTTATTTTTCTTGGTTGAACAATTCGCAAAAGTAGAGAAAACCTAACTTCAGGGCGCCTCACGACTCATCAACCGTGCTAGATTTTCTTTTCATTTAGTAAATGAGATTGCTAAATGTAAGACCGATAGGGTTCGATTCCCGCTCTGGACAAATATTTGTATATCAGTAATTTAGATGTTACTTTAACTTTATATTTATGTATTTAGAAATACTTATTTATGTAAAATAATAATTCACATGTTTCGCATTAAAATTATTATCACTCAAAGTACAACAAGAAATAAAACAAATAATTTAATTTGACCTTCAATAGTTATGTCATTATCACGACTCATTCAATGCTGGATTTAACAATCTTTGAACATAAGGAAAGAGTGATAAGAAATTTTATCGTTTACTTGTCAGTACTTTATCTTCTTTTTATTTTTGGTTTTTTTGTATGTGATTTCAATATGACGCCATCTTTGTGCAGTTGTAAAAGTGTAATTGCGATAGTTAACGGTTAAAATTGTATTGGAATAATATTTCTGATTTACCTTCCGTTCACATTTAAAGAAGACTACTTATTTTAGAAATATTGATATTTAAGGCTAATAGCCTTCTTCATGAATTTGTCTACATTCTCTCTTCCATTGTTAATTTGCCTTTGGACTCCAGTGTTAGTCAAGTTTTGAAACTATAAAAGTTATTTGTATTTAAATTTTAATGTATATGTATGTTCATCCTCGTCTAATGGAATAATTTAAGAAATCCAAAGAATCCAAATAGTTCGATGGCGGTCGCGGTGGTTGTGGGTTCTATAACCACACAGTGGATGAATTATTTTCATTTCACCTTTTTGACCAGACAAATTACGGCGTTGCGTTCCGCCACTCAACACCTAATGTCTCGAATTCGGCTATCCGAACATAAGAACAAAATACTAAGTATGTTGACACTACATTTTTTCTGCTGCTGTGCAAAAAATGTATGTACCTACATGTATTTTAAAATAATCTAATTTCTTCCATTTTTCTTTTGTTTTCATTATACAATTACAGTAAAATGTAATATTTTGTATTGTGCTTTTAATATATGTATAGAATGGTATAGCCAAAGGTTGACATTTATACATTTTGTTCTTTTTCTGTAGACTAAATAATAGTCATTTCATTATAATTATAGAATAAATTTATGTAGTAATATAATGTGAAGGTGTTTTGCTTTGTCATTAACAACATTTTATTATTAAGACAATGGCTGAAATAATGTAACTTCAGTATTCCCAGAATTGCCGTTTTTACTATGTTGAATAATAATATTAATATAATATAATAAAGCGGAAGAGTTTGTTTGTTTGTTTGTTTGTTTGTTTGAACGCTAAGATCTCTGGATCTACTGGATCGATTTACTTTGTTTTTGTTTTGTATGAAAGCTGCATTCTTCAGATGTGCTATAGGCTATATAATATTATATTACACATATGTACTAATAAATTAAAATACTTTCTAATTTGACATGCAATTTATTCTGCCATGTTAATAACAACCGTCGTCGCTACGCGACCGCGTTCGTTACCGCGTCATTTTGATATTCATCCTTATGAAAATAAATATAATAGTCACTTTTAGCATTTCATCTAGATTGAAATTATATTTCTATAGAAATTATATTCTTATATTTCAAGCAGGCGTAGCCGCGTCCGGGTCGGCTAGTGTTGAATAAAAAGGAATAGATTCAAAGGCCCAAGCTTCATTTTAAAGAAACATTTTTATGATTAATATTGTTATTTTTTTGTCCTGTGTACACAAAACCACTTACAAAAAAAGAACTTCCTTTACATAGTACCCACTATTTTTTTTTTGGTTTTAACGCTGTATCCTGCACATAGTAGGATAGGTAGAGGGAACCTATGACACTCTATACCCATTAACGTGCTTTCGTTTCCCACTTTTCGCCAATTCTGGCGTCTTGAATGGCGACAGTCAACGCCGCGATATGGCTCGTTATCACAGCGAGGAAATGAAAATATAAAAATTTCATTCTCCTGACTGGGGATCAAACCCACAACTGTGGTGTGGTTATTTTAACATCAAAAAAACTTTCTTTGTCTTTATAGATAGGTACATTTGATATTAACAGAGCTTTCTAGTATATTTACCATAACTTAGAGTAATATAGATTTAATTTGTTTTGTTATTATTTTTATAAATAATTTACAAATATTTTTTTTTAAATGGTAATATGTAAATATTTTGTGATTTTTTTTTCATATATTTTAAATGGTTGTAACTAATGTACGACATTCCGAAACTTTATGTGAATGTAATAATTATATTAATAATCTATGGGTGATAAATAAACCAATGATCATGATTTTGGATTTTATTTCTATTTTATAAATATCCTGGGAAGGGAGGATAGAAAGTGATTTCTGATTTGAAATCACTTTTCCTACTAAACTTAAACTGTAAAATTAAAAGCTAAAAATAGATTAGAATAAAACAAAACCTATTATGGTTTTAATTTATGTATCTGTTTTCTTTATTTTGCAAATATTAATTCATTTTCCCGAGTGGGTATCGAACCCACAACTTATCGCGTTTACAGTCGCACTCTCATGCATCTGTGCCACGGCTGGCCTCAAATCTAACCTATCTTTCTAATATATATTAATAGAAAATTTTAAAAAAAGCACATGCCTAAGGGAAAAAATAAAACAAACATTATTTAAGACAGTTTTATTTACAAAAATACATCACAAAGTATAATATATTGAGCTTAAAAGTCCTGTATAACGATAGAACACGTTCACACCAAGCTTCCACTCCCTACTAAGCTTGGAATTGAGATCAACGAGAACAAAGATGGACAGACAGACCGCTTCATTTTATATTTAATTATATAAATACAATAATAATTATTATATAGACCGACAAAAAAATATGAATTTTCCGAGGTACACGCAGACACCGGCGCAGAAGAACAAAAGTACAGTCAAGCACGATAATAAGTATCATTTACTACGCCACATTGCCGAGATGTTATAAAAACAAATATAAATATACGGATAATTCCGAATATGGGTCTATATGACACTTGTTAAGACAGGTTTTTTACTTGGCGTGCCCAAAATGTCACATCCATAATATCCCTGCCATATTGGATATAAGATAAGAAGTGACACTTAACTGCGCATATTGAATGTTATGCACGCGACTGTACATGATGACTCGTGCCTCTTCACAATCATCACAACCTATTTGTCGGACTATAATATAAAAATGACATTAATGACACAACATTCAGATTAGAAATGCTAAGTTAATAAATAGTCGTAAATACATATAAAATAGTTAACGTGGAAAAATATGTTTGTCAGTCACAAATGAAGCGGTGGAACAACATTTATTTATTTATAAATTCATATATATATATATATATAGATTTTTATCCAAAATTCCATACATTCATTATGGCACTAAATGAATACACCAATTCGTTTTAAAGTAAAGGAAATTATTCTACATTTTAAATTATGATTTAATTATAAGAATATGTTTTAAAGATATGTGTTATTGATAAAGACATTAAGTGATATTGATATTTCGATTGTTGAATTTAAGTTAATCCAAAGAAGACAAAGATTCTAGGGGAATAGATGCGAAAAAAATATTCTTAACATTATTAAAATAATAAGCAATCAACGAATACATATAATATATATAAATATAAAATATAATAAATATAATATAATAATATATATATATATATAATATCTAATATCTTACAAAAGCTTTTAAAATATAAGAAAAATTTAAACAATCGAAATATCAAATCGATTTAACTTCACCATTTACCGTAGCAACAGACGTTTTCAATAAAAATATTAAACATTTAAATTTAACAATGTTCATAACGAATTCTTGTCTTTTTAAATTTTTAATATGTAAGCTTTATATTTTAGAGTAAAAGAGAAAGTGCAAGAATTGAATATAAGAAAAGCGACTTTAATCGATTATCGAATCATTTTTCATGATTTAATATATTATGATAATAAGATTATTATATAATAGAATCGAGTAAACAAACATAAAAATATAACAATAATAAATAGACATTATATATAGACGGACTGACTAAAAAGATTAAAAGAAAAAAAACTAAGTTTTAAGAATCAGGTTTCATCAGGTACTATTCGTTATAAATTTTGTTTCAAATTAAAAAAAGACAAGATAATTGTTTAAAAAAGATACTTTATAAACGTATTTTCAAATTGAAATTTAACTTTTAAACGCTCATAATTAAAAGAAATATACACATCATATATATTTTCTACAGCAATTTTGTTCATAAGAGTTTAGATTAAATACAAGTTTTATAAGTGGAATTTTTTTGGGGAAATATGAAAATGTAAGGAAAGCCTCAAAAGATTTTGTAAAATGAATGCAATGTAAATAACATTGGTTTTTTTTAGCACAAGTAGTAGTTTTATAAGTCATCTATGTAGTATTATGAAGAAATAAAAACCTGTAACAGCCCTTCTACGCAGTCAGAGTAGCCAGAGGGAACCTAGTGTCAAGACACTCCATCTCTCATTTTGGCCATTACGTGTTGAATAGAACATAATGCCGCACTTCGTGTAGCGGATCAAGAAAATGAAAACGACTACCTTATCTATATCAGAAGATATCAAATGGCTAGCTGACATTAAACTTTTAACTGACATTAAATAAACATATTATAAATTAATTTTTTGCAGTTTAATATCAGTTCTAAGATAATTCACACCAGTGAGCGTTATTATTATCGGAGTATTAAATGAGAAAACATAAAGGAAAAATAACGACTTTAAAGATTTTCTTGGAGTGCAGAAATGGTGACTAAAAGTTTAAGAAATCAATTACACTTTGGTAGCACCATTTATTTATATATGTGTGTAATCAATTTGACATTCTTTATTTTCATTTAATAGTATATTATATTTAAAAAACTGAAGAAAAAGAGAAGCTTCGTATGGCTGTTACTAAAATAACACAATAATTCTACACAAGATGACACATATCTATCTATAGATACAGAATACAGTATGTGAAAAAATGCATTGGGAAACAGAGAATCAATACATAAAATCCATTTTTTTTAAACAATGGAATAAATAATAATTTCATTTTCGAAAATAACAAACATTGTGATTGCTAAATCTCGAAAGATTTAATAAAAAAAATATTAATATATGAAAGAGGACAAACAATTTAATACATGTATTTAAAGTCCCATCCAGTTTTACACATGCTGTATAACACTACACAACTGGGTACACGGCTATGTATATATAATAACCACAAAAATATTCTATTACCAATATTACAATATTTCTTATAATAATTCAATTTTATAACGTAATTCTTTAACCACAACTAATTTATAACTACTCATAATAACTAAATTATATCAATTTGTTTATAATAACATTATTACATAATAAAACACAAATATAGGTGTTTGTATACGTATGTATACATATACAAACAGTCTATCCCCCCCCAAGCATTATTTAAATGCTACCGCCATACATTTGGCTTAAATCAGCCTTTCTTTAACTTTTATTATAACGGGGGAATCCCCCGAAATAATTTGTGACTTATTAAAATACAGATTATATTAATTAATCGAACATATATAACTAAATCTATTAATAACTTGGGATACATTAGGGATACGTAAGGTTGAAAATTTAACATTTAAAAACTATCCATTTTATATTCTACAGGTAATTTAAAACCTAAGCTTTCCTAAAGAAAATATCTATATTAAAACAATCCAAGAAACTTAAAATATCAAATTACGCTACAATCTGTGTGATTATACATAATTATATATTCTTTCTGTTTTCTTTTTTTTTTACAATTCGCTTTAATTGCACAGCCCAGCTTTATTTACCCCGTATCTTTATAATATAATTTTATTTTTCATCTATGATGTCGCAATATATATAATCTATTAATGCCTAGAAAATAAGTCTCGGTGTTCTAATATACATAAAGGATAAGTATTATACAAATTTAATATTTATAGAACTAACTCCTTAGAAATAAAACTACTGACCGTGATAAGATGGAGGCGAAACTTTTCAAAATGGCAACACAAGATATTTATAAATTTAATCAATTAACATTTTGAAACAAAAGACATATGAAAAAGCACGAGTTTGTTTTAGCAAAGACAGTAAACATATTTTTTTAATTATCTTCCCAATCATAATTTTCCAATATGGCGACGAAAGCATTATTTGAATTTAATCAAAAAATACTTAAAACATTTCTTACGTACTTTTCAATCATATATCACTAATATATTTTACGTTCACTGCTTCCGATAAATTTTACCAATTCCTTTTCGAAACACCCAAGATTTACAACAACACTTTTTTTTCCAGAACATTCTTCTCACACCTAACAATAACATCATCATGGCGGTTATTCAAAATCTTTTTGGCCCTAGACAGATCGTCTAAGAAACATTTACCTTTCTCCGTACGCATAATCTGCTTTTTCGGTAGTAAATTCTTAGACAAATGCGCAATTAGTTTCTGCCAATCTTTTAATAAGAAGAAAACTTTATCATGCCTTGTTTCAATTGGGACCGGCCCGTTAGAATATTCGAAGAAAACATTCATTATATCTTTGGGGCAACGGGAAACACGAGTTTGTTTTAACAACGACAACAACAATTTATCGACATCTTTATGAGCTATTATGGGTTTATCATATATATTGTTATACAAATTAGTATTCTCAGCGGGACCTATAACGTATATAACATGGGAAGCGAACTCTAAGGCTTCTCCAGCCCAAATATATGGGTCGCCATGATTCGTTTTAGAAATGTCGTCGTCGTACATAACATCGAAACCGTATTCTGATCTTAGATAAGTAACAAAGGAGGACACGCATTCAGCGTGGAGACGATTCGCTGGTGAATATATTACTAGGACTTTTGTGGGTGGTGGCACTTCTGTAACAAATTATTATTCTTTGGTTAGTTTTTTTTTTGTGAGGGAATGATTGTCGGTTTTTGTAATATTAAGCTTTGTCACTATATACAGTTCCAAAGCTCAACATTAGCATTTTTTATTTTTAAAACAAAATAAAAGTAACATAATTCAAAAGGATATCTTATACTATGTAGCAGACTATAAAAGTAATGTAAACTATAAATATAAAAAAGTATAAAAATTGTTATATGTATAATACTGAAAAAATACAATATAATACTACAAAATATTGATAATGTCTAAAAGTAATGAAAAGATAACTTAAAAACCAAAACAGAAAAAAAACATACAAGTAAAAATTGTACTGCTTAACCTACATATATGTACAAAGATTTTAATTGAAGAGAATTACACAAAATGTAAAAAAGAGTATAAACTACAAACTGAATGACTGTAAAGATATAGCAGTTAGAAATAAAATAAAAAATAACAATATACATATAAAAAAAGGCCATAAGTACTCACCCAGCCCATAATCCTTGCACCAGTACCTGCGCACAGCGCGAAGTACAACATAGTATGCAAACAGAGTGGCCACTACCAACGCACTTACACTTGCTATACATATGTTTAGTGTTCCTGTATCACTGCCTGGAAAATATATTAATTTATTATTTTTTTTCTTAGGACTCCATGACTCAAGTGTCTGTCTGATTGTAAACCTGATGGTCGTGGATTCGATTATCACTCAAAGTTAATTTTAATTTCTTCACTCTGGCTACAAGGGGCACAAATTTTGTGCCACATTATTGAATGTTTCGATCTATCAAAGTACTGGATAAGTAGGAATGTATTTGTCAGTATTATAATCTATTCTTCCTATATCTTATAAAACAAAGTCGCTTTTCGTGTCTGTCTGAACTTTCTAACTCTTCTTCTTCTAAACCACCCAACGGATTTGGATGCTGTTTTCACCATTAGGTCGAGTATTTCTCAGGGAAGGTTTATATATAGTTTATTATTTGTACATTCTTATGTAAATTAACATAAATACGATAAATGTGTATAAAGTCCTACCCGTTGAGACACTTTCGCGCATGCGCTGCTTTAATGGTAAGTACTACATGAAAATAATGTACTGGAGTATTGTTCCTCTTAATAAGATCTACAAAAAAGTCCGCGACAGCATATTTCTATCTTTTAAGGATAACGTGTAGTAATCATATTTCTGTCTAAAAATAATAATTTCAATATATTTTGAATGTGAGGGATATTTTTCCATAATGGTATTAATCCTTATCCTTTAAAATACTTTATTAAATTTCTACGTTAAACGAAGATAAAATTTGCTTTTTACACTATTTCGAAATTGCGAATAGTTTTAGAGAAAAACGCATTTAATTGTTGACACATCCCGCCGTTGACACATCAGCTGTGCCGACTCAAGTTTTACTTATCCCTTACTCTCAGCATACAAATAAGTATATGAGTTACGTTGGCCATTTAATGTAGATCAAAAC
Organism: Heliconius melpomene melpomene; assembly: GCA_000313835.2. Lineage (NCBI taxonomy): Eukaryota > Metazoa > Arthropoda > Insecta > Lepidoptera > Nymphalidae > Heliconius > Heliconius melpomene. Next base: position 399,733 of record HE671283.1, on the reverse strand, counting down.
TGTCTTTTACTGTTTTTTCATTTTAATAAGTACTTTAGAAGTTGTTACAATATCAAAACATCCTTGCTGCGAAACGCGCCCCGCGACGTTCTGCTTATACAAGCGCGTCATGAGCAGTCATCAGTGGTTCAGTGGTAGAATGCTCGCCAGCCACGCGGGCGGCCCGGGTTCGATTCCCGGCCGATGCATTCTATTTAATTTTCCTCAAAGGCAGCCACGTAGTGCTTGCTTTTCATCAGGGACAGAATACCCTCTACAGCATTAACCACAAGCTCGAAAAAAAAAACCCGCCCGCTATAGAGGCATAGCAACGAAGATTTAGTTGCGTTTGTACGTATTGGATAATTGGAATTGAATGTATTATTTCAGCGTGATATATTTGGTTTCATTATTTTTTGTAGTAGTTATTAGGGGCTTTTGTAGTAGATATAGGTAGGCTTTTGTTTATAATTTCTTCCGTTTAAAAATAGTCATTTAAATATATTTTGATAAGTACTTGAAAAGATTAGTAGCACAGATTTAAAATTACGGTACCTACTAAAAAATCCTTGCCGAGTAAAATAATTGGAAAACACTTATTGAAACTACGAAAATGCGGGTTGCATTAGGGTTTAATTAATTCTCACATTATCTTAAGTGCTTTGCAAACATACATTATATGAATAATCCAGTAGTAAAAGCGGGCGAAGCCGCAAGGGGGTCGCTAGTAGTTCTATAAAGTTGAAGAGATTGTTTAGTTGATTGTGTTAATCTCAGCAAATTTCAATTAAATTAAAAAAAAATTAAAAGTATGAATTTGTTTGCAATTAATCAATGTATTGACAATGTCTTCACCACTTAAGGTATAATTTTAAATTAACCATTTTCCGACTATAATACGATCGACGAGTCGTGGCTAGACGTGAGTGAAATTAGCTGTAGATCTGATTTTACAATTTTTTCTTACTATCGAATATTTATTAAATGCGAAAAAAACAAAGCCTAAGTTCAAGGTCGTATTGTACCTTAGTTAACACAATAAAAATAATTAAAAATACCTACCAATAATAACAATCCTAGGGCTTTCAACCGACTGACACTCAACTAAAGCATTTTTACACTTGTCATGTATGGGTGTCACCACGAAATAGTAAGAACCGGCCTTTATCAAAAGACTGTAGTCAAAAGTTACTTCCTGTGTGGCATTTTTTAGTTTTAAACTTGTACTTTTAATTATTTCCTCGCATTGAGTCCCTTTGTTGCACTCTTTCATGATTTCTATTTGAAAAGCTGTTATTTTTAAGTGTTGCGGCGGCGGCACTATATGTAGTTTCATAGAGCTAGTCAAAATTTCAATATAAACGAATGGTTTCCATTCCGTTTCGCTTATGGTTGGACCTGCAAATGTTTAAAAATAGTTTGTTTATAAGCAACATATTAACCTACAAACATAAATATTCAAATATTCCTACATCACATTGGCGCCAGTATTTAATTCTATACTTGCACGCACCTAACAATTTCCTGTTATTGCATCTATAAAAAGCTTCTTAATATATGCTATAATTAATTAACGAGGAAAACAAATACATCACTAAGACCATAGTACTAGCAAATCTGTATGGAATAATTTTATTTACTATTGTATAAATTCAAATGAGTATATTACGTAGTACTCTGCAGATAGATTACTAAATTTCCGCCGAATTCTGGAGACATTGCATGTTGAGTGGGGGTACTCAACATCGCTTTCTGCTGTGGTACCAGAACGAAAATGAAAATTTTAAATATTTTATTTCCTTGAGTTGGAATCAAAGCTACAATTTTTACGTAGGTACACTATATTTAATTATTATTTTAGTTCTTTTTTTCAGCTATATCATTCAATAATATGTGCACTTATTAAAAAACTACCAAAATTGAAGCCATCAACTTTTTTACATATCTACCTCACTTGATATGCATTTGCACTTGATATCTTATATGGGATATAAGATAAAACTCATAAAGCCTTAACAACAATGAAATGAAATTCTTCTCTCAGTCTCCCAAGGAGGGAGATGGGAGTCGGTTCCAGGGCTGAGCCCTCAGACCGTGGTGGTCTTTCTCCGCCCATGGCCATGGGCGCGTCGTTGGGGTGGGCCAAGGCCCTGTAGTTGTGTCCTAGGGACTGGGGGAAAGTGGAGCAGGAGAGGAGGAGCTATATGCTGCTCGGGCAGTCAGCCCAGCCGGGTGAGACCCCTGGTAACTCGGAGGAGGCCCAGCTTAGGCGACCAGCGACCGGAGCTGCAGCTCAGGAATCGAAAAGTTTAACAACAATGTGTATTGTCTAAATTATATATATGACATTGATAAATCCTCAAATCTTTAAAGTATTCTGTGTTGAGTGGCATAACTCAACACTCTGGCTACAAGGGTTAAAAGTTTGTATGTAATACTTACTTAACATTTTAGCTGATGGTATATTAAAATAATATCTTCCTCTATTAACAACAACATCATCCGTTGCTTCAAAATCTAAAATGTGACTTTGTCCATTATTAGACGTCCCGTCCGTGAGAGACCAGTAACAATCATAGTATAATACAGATTGATCATTTATTGTCACATCATTTGAAATAACTATGTTTCTACAGTGACTTTCCATATTTTTGTATTTTTGGAAACGGAACTTCATTGCTGAAATGAAAACATATTTGTGAAAATTTTTGGGAAAATGTTTGATTTGGTATTTTTTTAAATGATTAATTTTACCAAAAGTTTTTATAATTTCCATTCTTAGATACTTAAATTTTTCTATTTTTTTTAAATTACAATATTTTTTAAGGATAATGTATATCTCCTGAACTATTACTAACCAGGCCCATTAGACTTATCTAAACATTGTTTATGCTTACTGTGTTACATTTTATACAAAAAATTATATAATGGTATAATGTATTATTTTCAATTCCTCACTCTGGAACAAGACAAACATAGTACTACCACTCACGACAAAACCCAAACCCCAACCTTAACACTAGGTTAAGTAATAAATAGCTTAAGAAAGACTTACTTTTCCATTTTATGTTACTAAAAGTTATATTCAGAAGAGTGTAATTGACTGAATAGTAAGATTGTAATTCTTTATGCACCACTGGCAGGATATAAGGCTTAAGACTCACTCCACCAATGTGAGAATTAGAAGATATAGGTCCAAAATTATCTATGCAATCTGAGCTGTTTGGAGCAATATATTCTACTTTACAACTGTCATCATCTGAATAATGTTCACCTAATATCTAGAATTAAAAATTTTATTATAAAGTAATTTCTGATGTAATTTCTTAAAAGCTTTATATCAAGCAAAGATAACAATCGAATAATCTTGCAGAAATAAAAGAATCTATTATGTAATATTTTTTGTGACAGTAATTAATTATTAAATCACTGAGATATATCATCGTATTGTCGACAACTACTTTTCAAGGTTGAACATCTATCTCGATAAAATCAATAACATAATGCAACTCTATTCACTGCGTAACACAAGAAATGAACCTTTACCTGGGTTGTACAACTGCGTGTTATTTTTGTATTATTTTCACAAAACTGATAATGTTGTCCAGAAACATAGTGTAAGAAGAATATTAAAGCTAATAAAATAATATTTTTCCCCATTTTGCACCCGCAACTAAACTAGGGTTGTAATTTATAAAAATATAAAACTTCCATAGCAACATAAAATTAATACATAGTTATATTCTTAAATTTTCACTGATTAGCTCAAAGCAAATACACAGAACGCAATAAAACTGTTTACAATACGACGACGAGATACCTACAAAAACAATATGGCAGAATATTGAACATCCACAGAGTAACAATTATTAGGAGTTCAACAGATGTTTTGCTTTTATTTCATCAATGTATACATTTGTGCAGTATTATGTACAATGGTATGTGCATGTACACAATTATTTATTTTCGAATATGAATTACTTTCATGATGATTATTATTTTAAAAACAATATCCATTCATTGATAGCTAAAATTTCAACCAATTCTTATTTAACATAACTTTTTTATTTAACCGATTTGAACCGATTGAAACAAAACGAAGAAGAAGTTTTCTAAAATACAATAGTGAAAACTGCATTTAAATCAGTTAAGACGTTTATGAGATTACCGTGAACAAACAGATTAAAAAAAATTAAATAATGGATTTGAGCTGTATTACATTAATAATTGCACCCAATAATAAATTTTCTTATATCTTCAATATACAAACATCAATTGGTTACGATTTTATTTTAAGTATAGAAATACATATAACATAAAAACTATTAATGTGTAATACCAACCGGTATCCGCTGTCATGTTCTGACTGCTGGCTTGTTGTTAAATGTCATTTATCAGTCGTAAATTCGTATATTGTCTTTCATTTGTATATTATTATTTATTACTAAATTATTAATAAACTTCAGAGTTTAGACTTCAAATACAAAAAATGTGATTAAACACGTAATAAAGGTCAATATGAAAGGATAAAAAAAATGAAAATCACATAATATTTGTGTTTTGTATTTGTCACATAATATGTTTAAATAAATTGTCTAGTTAAATAAGCTACAGGATGACCGTGAGTAGATAAACTTCTATTTTTATAAAAGTGTTTAAGTTGTAAAGTATTTGTAATTGTTCGTCCCATATCTGCTTCCTTTTGATAACTATTTAGTGAATAATGAATATTTTATTAACATTTTAATGATAATAATACAAGTAATAGTAAGAATTATACATATAGCAAAAGTTATTTTCAAATATTATACATAATTAACTGGACTGTCTATATTTTTTCTCAGTAGTTTAATATATCCTATTTACGAATTTTGTCGAAATACATCAATTTTATAAAACTTTTATTAAAGTAACTGTAATAAAAGAACTATAAAATGCAAAGTAATTATATTGCTCAATCAATATTGATTGCTGCGTCTTTGATTGATTTATTTTTTAACTAACTGCCTAAGTATCAAAAGAGAAATGTTGGATTATACAGATGGAAGAGTAAGTATTTTTTTTATATTGTTATGTTGTTCTTCATAAGAATATATTTTAATTTATTTAAATAATATAAACTGTGAATATAATATTTTACTTATCTTGTTTCTCTAATGAATTATACTACAAAATTATATAGAATGGAATATTTAATAAAACCTGATCTTTAAACCAAATGTGAATATTTATTAATTGATAAGAAATTATGGTATTTTTATTACTATTTAAAATGTAATATTTTTTCAATTACTTTTGCTTTATAGATTTTTCAAATTATACAATTCCTGTTAAGTCCAAATTAATTTTCTATAACACAAAACACATAAATACTAAGAATTCACTACTCAAAAATGTTTTTTCATATTGTAGACTTTTCTGATATATTCTACTAGGTAACATGTATGTAAGTATACTAAATAGGCTACAACTTATATAAAGACATTGTGTATAATTTGTCTATATACAAATTTAACTATATACCATAATAAGTTGAAGCAGGTGAATCTGTGTGTGGGTTGCCAGTACTATATATATGAGATGCATAAAGTAAAAAAAAGTAGATTGAAAGTCATACACACACTATTAAAAAAATATTTCAATGTTTAGACATATTTCATTGTACCAATACAAAGTCTACAATATGTAGTAGCAATCAACAAACACAAATAACAAAGTATGTTAATTGTAAACAAACAAGCTTTTAACTGTGTTTAAAAAATCTCTTCAATGTCTATTAACATTTTCAGTATCGGTGGTGGTTAGCGATATGTTAAAATCTTTTATAGATTTTTCTGTTTTTTCATTATTTACAAAGTGTTCCCACAATGAATTTGTCTTTTTAAAATTTATCAGTTTGGATTAATTTACTAAAGTTGCTAATTTGAATGATATTTTTTTTTAAATAATTAATTAGATATTATTAAAAGGTAGTTTAATAGTATTAAACATGGTTTTGTGTTGTGACTTGTGACTATTTTTTTAAGTAACTAAAAATCAAAATGAAATCAGGTTCAGAAATATAAACGTAAATAAATATTTCACTTCCTTGAGTGGATGGGAGTTCCTCAGTCACACCCTTGTGCCACTACACCGTGACAACCTCAAGTTTTAAGTAACTAAACTAAAGCATATATAAGTTTATTTCAAAATAACTTTAGAGAGTTAAGGACCTAATTAATTCTCATTACTGGCTGTCTTTCTGCTTAGCATAATTGGTAGTCACTAATATATAGGAACTTACTCTCATACTGAAATTATTAAGTTAAATGAATTTAATTTTTAGTATATTTTTTTGGAATATAAATATTTATTTTTGATAAAGGAATTAATTTACATTTTCCTACACTTGTATTTACGGAAACTATTGTTCAGTGGTCTAATTTCCCAATATTTAATGGTAAGTAAATAAAATTGTAGATACATTAAAAGACATAAAACATCTGTGTAAACTAAGCGCAACGTACGCCTATTTATTTAAAGCTAGATTGCGATAAATGAGACCTAATTTTGTATTGTCATAAGAGTATTCAGAATTGATAGCTTAGTCATTGAACTCGAATCGTCGTATAAAGTGTATTGATAAAAATATTTTGTAACATTTTGTCGATATTCAAATTTCCAAAAAGAAAATAAAATAGTAAACTTTATTTTTTTAATAAGAAGCATTTTTTTCTTAAATTTATGGATTGTGAGGAAAGTCGACTAACGTTATATATTACATATTATCCTGTATAATGTTCGTAAGTGTGTAATTGTAAAATATATATCATTAAAAGTAAAATAGTTTACAAAATAATTATTTAACAAAAGATAATATTCTCATAACTTCATTGTTATGCATCCGCTGTGCTCGTCACAATCGTTATTTTTAATGAGAAACATATTGCAATACAGATCTACAAAAGTTATTGACAATTTGCAATTTGATGCGTTTATACCTGAATAAATTACAAAAAAAATGATAAACGTTAAATAAATTTAAAAGAGCGGTATAGTCTTTTTTATACAATAAAGACATTTCGTTGTGTGAACACTGTTCGGGAAAAAAGACGAGTTAAAGTTTTTCTTGGTCAATTTTGGCAATGTACGCCCCTGTGCAGGATGGCAGGGTGATGGGGCGTCGCTTTATCCTAACTCTGGTGATTGGGATATCCGCGGGGTTTAGTTTCGCGTATATTCTGCTAACCTCGGCCGGATTCACGCGGGATGTAGCTTGGTCTTACAGGTAAAGGAATAACATTTCTATTTCTTTCTGTTTTATTTATCTGTGCTATTTTAATTTTTTAACTGTGCTTTTTCTGTTGCATGGCGCCTTTTTATGTTTATGTTGTCTTCTTATATATTCTTTATTTTATGTGCGGCATGGAAAATTAAAGGTTTGTAGTATGGATGGAGTTTTACATTTACCTTTTACTGCGATATTTTAAGTAAAATATATTTTTAATTAAATTATAATTATCTAACATGTTTGCTAAAAATGTCCGTTAAGAAGAATAAATTCTGTTATGAAAATAGAACATTTTTATACTTTACATTTATATTGACAGGTTGCCTCCATTAGCAAAACGTATATTTTAATTAATCAACTTAATTTAAAACATAAAAATGACGGAAAACCATACATTTTATGATAATTATCAAAATATATATGATAAAAATAATGATTGTTAATTCAATCGTTGAATTATGTCGTACTATTTAACACACACATCGTGTGACAGCAAACGCGACGATTGGGGGTTCGATTCCCCCTCAAGGGTATGAACTATCTTCATTTTCTCATGCTGGTAAGTAGAAAGCGCGTCATGGAATCCAACACGCAATACCTTAAAAATTGGGCGGAAGGTGGAGAAGTATAAATATAAGGTTTCCTCTGCCTCTATCTTGCTTGATTAGGGATACAGTTAGATGACAAAAAAATATATATATATTATACCTAGTATTTAAATAATGACATAAAATTAAGTAGAGAAATATATACATATAGTATATACCTACACATATTTCTTGATCGAAGATAAGTTCTTTATATATTTGGTAAACATGTTAATTATAACTTGTATAATTATTTTTTGTAATTAAATTATATAGAACACACTTTGCTTATCTCTTTTGAAAGAAACTTAATTATTGGTTCTTTTACTTATTTAAAGATACATGTAATTTTTTATTTAATTGCGATTAAATAAAAAATAGTAATATGTATGTATGTTAATGAATGTAATATATGTATTAAGAAAAATTCATTACGTGCCAAACAGGCAAAGTCATGTATACTGAGGTCTTGTTATACAATTTTTATAGATCCTACATTAAAAAATAAACAAATGAATCTCTTTACGTCTTTATTTTAAGTGTACAGTACATAATTAAATATTTTAAATGTATTGTTTTTTATATTCAAATGATTTTAAATAAATATTAGGATAAAAACATATAATTTATTTTTTCATACATTTATCCAGCCTAGTTATGTGTTATTTGCTAATGCTATGCTAATTATAACTTACGAACTGATAGAATAGATTTATAGTGAATCATTCTATTCACTAGACGACATCTTGTAAGATGGACAAAACAAATGTTTTGTTTCTTCGTAGTCAGAGAAAATGGAGGACACTGTACTTTAGCTATTATAGAGACTGCGTGTTGGGTGACGGAATTCAACAACTTTGTCTTGTCAGAAGGGACGAAAATATTTTAAAATGTTTATTTCACAGTTCACATAATTTTATCATTTGTTCTCGTTCTATCGTTTTTAGTTCATAAAAATCACTTCGTAGTTTTAAATAATTTTGTAGTAAGACATCACCTTTACAATCAGACATTTTCTAATTATGATGATGGCTAATAAAATAGTATAGGCTATAGGTAATTAGATGAATTAAATTTGAAATAATGAATTTTACAATAAAATTAAGAAAGAAAAGTACGTTTTTATAGCAAACTTATAAAAACTTTAACTTTTAACGTAGAGAGATATGAACTTTTGCCTTTTCGAAACAATAAAAAAGTCCATTTAAATATTGTAAACTGGGAAATGATCTTGTGCTGTAAGCCAAAAAAACTATTTTCAGAGATTCCGCAAGAGACTTGGAAAGGCATCCCATACCAAATATCATAGAGCACGGCAGCGAAGAACCCGCGCACAGAGACGAGGACCGTTCAGTCGCCGATGAGTTAGCGAAACGCGTTAGAGTACTGTGCTGGGTCATGACTCAACCTAATAATCATAAGAAGAAGGCAATCCATGTAAAAGCTACCTGGGGGAAACGATGCAATAAACTGCTCTTTATGAGTACTTCTAATGGTATTGGATTTTTCTGTTTTTACTTCCCAAGTTCCCTCTAACTATCCTGCTAGATGCGGAATACAGCGTAAAGCTGAAATTTTTATTTAACTATAATACTTAATATATTACAGATTCTACACTGCCATCCATTAAACTGCCTGTATCTGAAGGTAGGGACTATTTGTGGGCCAAAACTAAAGCAGCTTTCAGATATGTATATGAACATCATAGAAGAGACGCGGATTGGTTCCTAAAGGCCGATGATGATACGTAAGTTATTTTATATATTACTAGTGGGCGCGCGCGGCTTCGCCTGCTTATTTGGACCCTTAGGTGTGAATTCTCATAAACCATGAAACATGTGTTCAATGAAATATTTTTAAGAGTCTAAGTTTAAAATTTTATAAAAATCGGGGGCCATTTAAAGATTTTTCCATACAAACTTTCGACCCCTTATTTGCACCCTTAGGGGGAGAATTATAGAAAACGATGAAACACGTGTTCAATTAAATACTTTTAAAAATCTAAATTTCAAATTTTATAAATATCGGTGCCGGTTTAAATTTTTTTCCATACAAACTTTTAACCCCTATTTCTCCCCTTTAGAGTTAAAATTTTTCAAAATCCCTTCGTGAATGTCCAGATAACGAAAGTAAACATCTGTCTAAATTTCACATTCCTATCATCAGCGGTTACGGCTGTGCGTGAGGACAAGTCCTTTTATATATATAGACTAGCAATCTTCTCCCATCCACCCAACACGCAATGTCTCAAAAGTTTTGCGTTAAGTGGGAAACTGAATGTTCTATTGCTAGGTTTCCTTTTGCGTACAAAGCTAAAAACTACAAAATCATTTCATCATAAAATGTATAATTTTTTTTATTCTGCACTCCATTATATTTTAATTGTACATACATGTATGTTATTGCCTTATGTTATCCACAAAGAAATATGCAACAGTTATTTCTTAAAAATTACATCATAAATGGAAATACCTAAATTACCATATAATTAATCATATTTTAGTGCCATAACTATAACACGAAGTAAATGTTTTCGTTAGACATAAATGTAATGCATGTGGATGACGTGTAAGCATGTGGACTTGTGGAGCGTTATCAGAACAGTTAATGTGATAATTAAATTGTCTAACCAGTTACAACGGATACCCATATAAAAAGTGTACCTAAGAGTCAAATTATCTTTATTTATTTTTTCTGTACACATGGGCATGGGAATAGAGGGAACCGGGAGTGGTCACAAATTTTATTAATAAAAATTTGGCCCGGAACAAAAAAACCTTTACGAAAAAATACCTTTAAATGAACATATGTTCAAAGCTAATGTCCAGACATCAATCAATTAGTGATACATAACTACGCTCTGCACTTTTAGTGTAATACACTACTCTCAATAGTTTCTATTTCGTTTTTTCAGATACGTTGTAGTGGAAAATCTAAGATATATGCTATCTGACCACGACAGCAAGGATCCTATATATTTTGGATGTCGCTTCAAGCCGTTTACATCGCAGGTGAATTAAATTTATATTTGTTTTTGAGTACGATTTAATATATTTTTTTTACGAGCCACTATATATTTGTTTAGTAGATGATTATATATGGAGAAAGCAGTGCCTTAAAAGTACAAAGAGCAGAAAGTAAACTAATTTGATCGTTTTTTGTCGAAAAATTATAAAATATTTGTCCTTTTTAGGGTTACATGAGTGGCGGGGCGGGCTACGTGTTGAGCCGCGCGGCGCTGGACCGCTTCGTGTCGCGCGGGCTGCCCTCGCCGCACCTGTGCAAGGCCAGCGACCACGGCGCTGAGGACGCCGAGATGGGTACGGTTTGGTTTTATTATGATTAAGCTTTTTTTATTACCCCTGCATTAAAAGTGTGAATCTAAAAAAAAACCTTGTTTAGTTTAACGCCGTATATCGCACAAACGGAGTAATCAAATGGAACCTGAGAAACTAGTGTTAAGACAATTTGTTCCTCATTTTTGTCAGACTTTTTAAGTATTGCATGTTGGCGGAACTGAATTGTTGTGACTTGAATTTATTTACCAGAGCGAGGAGATGAAAATATTCAATATTTCATTTCCCTTAATTTAAATCGAACCTAAAAGCTGTCGCGCTTACAGTCGCACGCTTGTGCCTTGGCGCTACCACTAGCTTCGTAGCATAAGTAAATATATACAATAATAATAATAATTAACAACAATCAACAATAATAATTCCAGGTATATGTCTCCAACACATAGGCGTTAAAGCGATGGATTCCAGAGATTCCTTGCACAGAGGTCGATTCTTCCCCTTCGTGCCCAAAGATCATTTGTTTCCAAATAAGGATAAGGGTTTTTGGTACTGGCAATACATTTATTATCCTACTGATGAGGTGAATATATTATTATTATTTTTATATTATTAATAATATTTAGTTTGTTACGTTATTAACTTATTTAACTAACAAATAAAACTAAATCGAACCTACTACCCTCTTAATTGTTTCAGGGCCTTGATTGCTGTTCAGACCACGCGGTCTCATTCCACTATGTAGAACCGGAGCAAATGTATGTATTGGACTATCTCATATATCATTTAAGGCCATACGGAATTAGTTATGGTGGAGGTTCACATAGAAACGAAAGTCGGATTGAAGGTTAGTTAATTGATTAATTTAATAATATTTCAATATTGTGTAATTTGTTTTGTATATGGAAAATGACAGATCTTTCTCAATGGCGGTTTTTTTGTAATTGACATTTGGTTATCTGTGAAAACTTGATATTGTAATATTAGTAGGGAATTATATGGCATATAATTAGCTAATAAATATGTAAATCATTTAATTTTTTGATTTTTTATTTTTTATTTGATTAAAAGTTTGATTTATAAAGATTTACTTATTGTAAGAATAATTGTCGAATTCGAGAGCTAACCATTTTTGGTATTAATTAGCAACTTTCTTTTAAAATTGTTTATTTAAGAGAACACATTAAAAATAAGCATAAAATTTTGTTACATTATGCAAAGCAATTATGTCAAATTCTTTTAAGCGATAAAAAGGCATTGATTTTCGTAAATTATTAAATTAATAAATTATGACAGCTTTTGACCGAAGGCAGCAAAGTCAAAGAATTAATTATGATTTATATATATAAATAAAAAGCGTATACGAAACCAATATGTGCATTACTGGCTTGTAATTGAAAAAATGGTCTATAAATTAATATTTCTTATATTAAAAAAATTGACATTCATAGTCTTGATGCAGATCAAAATTTCAATCAATGTTTTTTATATATTTGTTTCATTTAATTTCATCAGATGGCTTGCAATAAAAAATAGGCTGTTTAAGATCTGAAATAAATGTATCGAAAATATATATAATCTAAACAAAGATGACGCCATTTTTGCTTCATTATTCTACATTTAAATTTGACATTCATGCATTGACAAAAAATTACAATGACGTTCCATATTTTTTGTGTTTTAAAAGTAATATACCAAAGTAAAAAAATATATACCAAAGTGTAGTCAGAAGTAAAGTCATTTCTAATATCGATTTTAAAATGAATCTCGTTTTATATTGTTATTCTACATATACATAATATGTAGCGTTTTTAAAAATGTCTTATATTGGGAATCTCATTTATTTAGCATAACACGTAGTACCCTGATGTAAACCAAACTTGCCATAATGTAACTTTTTATTATTATAATAAGCATAATATATTTTTAAAATATATATAATAAAAAAATGTATCGAACTTATAATCTCATTCTTATATTATTTGTAACTAACTTAAAATGGACAGACATATATTGATAATTAAAAGAAAACCAAAATAAAAATTGTGGCCAGTTGTGGCACGGAGCAAAAGCGTTTGACTGTAAAAAGCGACGGGTGGGTTGGATTGTAATGTCTGTCTAGCTTAAGTTGGTAGCTTCAGAAATGTCAATCTATATTTTTTTTTATTATATATTTTATTTAACTTAATTAGAGAGAAAGGCGTTACACTAGGCGTTAGGCGTTTATTCTTTTTATAAAAAGAAATCAGCTTCACGCTGTATCCCGCACACAGCCGAGTAGGCAGAGGGAACCTTGTGTTAAGACACTACGTTCCTCACTTTCCACTCTTTCTTCTTTGTAGCTTCTTTTATTTAGAATTTCTTAATATTAATTGAGATTTTATTTAATATAAATATTTTTTTTATATGTATGATGTATAAAATATACATATATATATGAGAGTTCTTGTACCAAAATCTCGTAGCATTTATATTATGTATAATAAGAGTTTTGTAAAGAGCAACGTAGAAATACGAATACTCACTGTGAGTTAGAAATAAGGGAAATTACACACGAAATTGACTTTTCCTATTTATAAACTTTTATTAATTAAAATTGATATTTTATGTATATTAATGTAAATTAGGTTTTTTTTTTAATGTTTAACTAACTTACATATATTAATACATAAAGTCCTTTTTTCATATTTGGAAAATCGATTTTTTTAATCAGCATTGATATAATCTTATTTTAAATATCATATATTTGGTATAATTTATATAGTTTTGAAAGTATATTGTAATAATATATTATATCTCAATCTTATTACAATATTTTTAAAGTTCAATTTCGTGTGCAACTTTATTATTTTAGTATAAGAAACTAGTCGTTACATTCATAACATCACCAAAGAGATCTATTTGTTAGTTTATTAAGCACACATTTAGATTTAGATTGACCTTTTTAATAATTATAAAAAATATTTTAATAATGTAAAAAGCAATATTCGCTTATAAAGCTTAGATTTTCATAAAAGATTTTTGGAATAATCACATAATTTTTTTTCTTATTATGATTTTTACTAAACAGATTTTGATAAAACATCGTTTTATCACAGTTATAAAAGCGAGGTAGCTAAAATACTAAACAGAAATTACATTTATTTGTTCGAGAAAACATATTTTTATTATTAAAAAGGTCATTTACACAATGTGTATTTTCAAAAAAAAATTATTTAATTAAAATCTCGAATTATAGCATAATATAAAATGTTGATTTAATTGTAAATCATGATATTTTAAGTCATATTATATATCGTCGTTTAGGATGTAAACTCGCTAAATATGTTTTTTGTCGTTATTGCCTTTACTTATTTCGTATAGTAGAGAATACAAATCTATTTTTGAAATTATAAAAACCTTCTGATAATATACGTGTACACATAGTTTTTCAAACATATTTTTTGTATCTCCTGAGAATTTGTTTGTTTAATAACCTGTTAGCAGGTTTACACTCTAAGCCGACGATTTCAGCTTATAGCTTGCCATATATCTTATAGATAATTTTATTTTTACACCTTTTTTATTAGTCCGTTTCAAAATGCCTTAAAAATTTGTATATAGTTATTACTATTATAAGATATTATTTTAAATTTAATATATTCATAAATTTTAATATTCATATGGGTTTGTGATAAGTCATACATATATTTATATTTATATATTATTAAACAATATATAAATATATATATGCAAATTTTTGTATGGGCATTTTGAACTTTATATAGCTATTTTTATAAACTATTTTTATATAGCTATTTAATATAAACGATATTTCTTGATTTGAAATTTTTAAAATAACAAATTATTTGATAACAAGTTATTTTCTTATATTTCCCATTTTTTTTAAATTGTGTTATTTTCTAACTTAAGTATGTTTGTAGTTTTAACATTTTCAAGATGTTATCTGCACTTAGAAAGAGATATTAACATTTTTAGAAAAAAAAAATAATAATATGGCAGGAAAGTCATATACACACAAGTTTGGTGAACAGCTTCTCTAACTTAATATCTACTAATATTTGTAATTATATACATATTTATATGATAAGTAAAAGTGTTCCTTTGTACTAAAATTTTAAACCTTTTATTTGCTCAATTGGTTATTTATATTTATTTTAAGGGTACATTGATATGTGATCTTAATAAAGCATTTTCATTCTCATAAAGCATTTTCAGTTTCATTTGTTATTGTTTTATTTATTGTTTCCTAAAACTTAATTTATGTTATGATGTCACTTCAATCTTGATTATTTTTTTAGGTATAGGTTTGAAACAATTTACCCTTTATGCTGCTCTCGTAAAAGGAGCGCATACACTTCCACCTGTATATGTAATGTGTAGTTTAATGTCACTTTCATATGACAGGCAAAAATTTAATATTTTGATCAAAATTAGTTTAATTTGACAGTTTTTGATTCGATATTGTAATTACTTGATTTTTTTACGCTTGAAAATACCTAATTAAAGAAACAATTTATTTTTAAGTTTTATTTATACTCGTATAAGAAAAATATAGAAAGGGAACACCCATAAAAAGATCGATTAAATAAAAGAAAGATGGTTTTTACACGATTTTATTAATACTTAACTAGTCAATAACTAAACAATACAATGTCAGTTTATATTCAAATAAACATGGAATTTAATAGAAAAATACAAAATATGCAAAAATACTAGTCAATGACTAGGAAATGTGATATATGTCATTATAACACGAAGATATCAAACAACCGATTTGTTCGATTTCTTTATAGAAATAAAGAAAAACATACAATTAATACTAATACTAAATTACACTAAGCATTGCCAAAGTTTCAAGCTTCAAAACTTCAGCAAACATAACTAACTAAAAATTACAATATTATTAACAAAAAGGAGTATATGCGACTTCAAAAAAACAAAATTTTATTTTTGTATTGTTTTTTATTTTGGTATTGTATTTTAATGTTCCGTGTTGATGGAATTCAAATATCTTGCTTTACCTTGCCGGAACGGAATAAGCAAATAATTCATTCCCCAGAGAGGGAAACGAACCTACAACTATCGCATTCATAGTCAAATATAAGAATATAATTATAATTCCATATACATTATATATGTTTAAATACAAAGAAATTTATAAATATTTAGAAAATCAAAACAAAAAAGACCACACAATTTTTTTCAAACGTTTTACATAGTGTGAGTAGTTTTACATAATAACTAATAATAATTTTACGTACGTAGTAACTAGTAGTACGGGTGGCGAAGAGGGGACTTTCGGGATTTATTCGAGCGCGGCAGATTAAGATACTGGGGTTTCCTTGTACTCGGTTACGTACTTCCACTAAATATGAGCTTCATATGTATAGCCGCGCGTCTAGGATAAAAGATCAGATTAGTAAAAAAAATTGATCATCTGAAATTCTCGAGCGCATCACATTAAGGTAGGGTAAGTTGCTAAATCGTGTATATTCCACTAATCTGACAATTTGAGAGTGACGCAAAGAAGGGGGAGGGCTACAAAGTGTAAAAAAAAACGTTATCTCGACATTCTTGAGCGTGGCTATTTTTTTTTATTTTGGAGGGAATAATTCAAGTATTACGAAAAATATATAATCTGACTAATTCCACAAGCCGAAGTAATAAAAATTGATCCATAAAGTTTAAAGTAGCTAAGGGTTGCCTATATTCCTCTCTCCGTGTTTCTATTTCTCTCTCACTCTTTCTCTATACGCCCTAATTTTTTGTAGTTTTTTTATAAATACAAGTATTCTATTTCAAACATACATTCTTTAATTTACATTCTATTTCTTGAGCTTTTCAATTGATTACGTTCAATAAATACTTACTAATACCTTCGCCGCTCACCCCACAGATCAAAAGGTATGTATTATATATATAACATTTTTTTCTTGTTATCATCTAAGCTTCGCAACCCAATAGGTCTCAATGATTCTCGAACAAATCCCGAGTTAGCATCATCGCCCCCCCATCTATAATATGCAAGCTGTTAATGGAACCTAGATAAATAAGTTTAGTTTACTAATATCATTTGTAATGTTCATAAACAAACATAAATATTTACAAAAAAAAAAGAAATACCCGAACGCACCAAATATTAAGACAGTTATTATGAAAATATATTTTTTTCAAAAAGTACACATAAGAGCAAAAAATTTTGTTTAATGGTGTTAACCTTTATTGCTTGGGATAGATTTAGATATTATATAGAATATTAAAATTTTCACATTTATGATTTTATTTTCATTTAAGATTTTATAAAATTGGAATTTGGCACAGATAAAAAATCCAAAGTTGAGTTTTTAAGAAATTTAAATATAAAATAAATTATTATTGGCTTAAGTTTTTTGAAACGAATTTTGAAATTATTCTCCAAATTTATTTGGAATAAAAGAAAACAAAGATGGCCGTGCGACGGGAATTAGAAACAAAAAAAAAGAATCTTCTAATAAAAAACCATCTGTAGGCGGTTTCGTGACGTCACGATAACGGAAAACTATTTACCTTAACCGAGAATGAATCTACTTCTATAACCATAATAATATATACAATATAAAATAAATAAATCAGCTTCACGCTGTATCCCGCACACAGTAGAGTAGGCAGAGGGAACCTAGTGTTAAGAAAGTCCGTTCCCCACATTCTGCCGAATTCTGGAGGCATTGCGTGTTGAGTGGGAGAACTCAACGCCGCGCTTTGTCTCGACACCAGAGCGAAGAAATGGAAATATAAATGTAAATAAATATTTCATTTCCTCGAGTAGGGATCGAACCCACTACGGCCTCTATATACAATATAAATACTAAGTCTACATGTTATACAGCTTTATATAATACAATCAAATGTCTTACATTAATTGTAAATGTATACATTTAAAAAAAAGATTTTGACAAATTGAGGACCTCTTTTTTTAAGTCTTACCGAATTCTCTGGAAAAACTATAATTGTGGGCATTAAAACAATGATTTTATTACTTTTTGTCTGTGCAACTACAATTTTCATTTTTTTACTATTTTATTTTAGTAAACTTCCGTTAACATTCAGTTTTTGTTTTATTTCAATCGATTCATAAATAAAAAAGTTATATCAATTTAGTTACCCATTCAGACGAAATCGCATTTATAACATAGTATCTTATTTTAATTCAATATATTTTTTAATAGACACGGCAAGTAATTAAGGCCGAGCCGATTATTTAATTATTAATTAAAAATAATTCTATAAGCAAATAAATATATGTATGTTATTATATTAAAAATAACAATATAAATAGTAACAGTTTCCGATATTTCGAATTTTCTAATAAAAAACGAAATACCGTTTAAACTTACATTAATTTCAAGACTGACAAAATATAGTATCAAATAATATAAAATGTAGGGAATCCTAAAAATCCTTTAAAGTAGATTTTTTCATATTATTTTTTTATTATTATTATAATGTACATAATTTATTAAATGGAAAAAAAATGTCAAAACAAAGTTTTTTTATTATTTTACAATACTTAAAATGTAATTATTAAAAAACAAAAGAAGATTAAGTACTGTTATTAAATGTTATTATTGAGTTTTCTTTTTATTTTAAATATAGTGTTTTAAATAACTTTTATGACGTTATTATTATAATGAAGTATTTAGAATATATCTTTCAATTATTTATGTATATTATCTGTATAGTGGTGGGACCTTTATGAAATATAGATGTTAGAAAATGAAAAGTGTTTTGACAACCAACTATGCTTAATATTGAATTGTTAATTTCAATACAATATTGTTCTTATAAAAATTTCATAGATATGATTTTTACAATTACATAAAGAATATAACAAAAATATCTATATGTTGTCGATTGTACATGTATAAAATATTTAATTATATTAGTCATTATAACATTTATATTTTAATATCCTTTTAATTTTAATAAACTTGTGTATGAAATTAATATAATAGTAAGAAAGCAGCCAAAAAGTATTTCTAATATTACATATGTGATTTAGCATTATAAGGCATCAAGTTATACAATGTTAATAATATAATATTAATAATAATAATAATGCTACTTAAGCTGCAGTTTATCAAACCTTAAACTAATATTTAAAGAAAAAAACCAATTAGATAAAACAACATTAATTAAGAAAATATATTAAGACAAATACAATATTTTAAAGTGATTAACATAACTATTTTTGAAAAACTAAAGTAAAATTTTAATGTTATATATTAATTAATGGTTAGTGTTTAATATTGTTGATTAGTTCATTGAAAATAGTGTCGTTTCTTCCTGGATATTCTGTAAAGACGTAAAATCATTACTAATATTTACCAATTTCATTCAAAATGATTTATTTAATAGTTAAATTTTTTCGTTCATATAAAATATTCGCATTGAATATATTGGGGGAAGGGTCGATTGCCGGTACAAATCCTGATTATACAAGAAAGTCACAAGAAATTTCCCAAGAAAATAAAAACAATAGAAAATATGCAAAAATAATAGAATCTTTATTACTGTCACATTACATTTAAAATATATATAATATATTTTTAATTCATTTATTGCAATGTTTAAAAATTCACATTATAAAGTAC
This sequence comes from Heliconius melpomene melpomene, assembly GCA_000313835.2. Taxonomy (NCBI): domain Eukaryota; kingdom Metazoa; phylum Arthropoda; class Insecta; order Lepidoptera; family Nymphalidae; genus Heliconius; species Heliconius melpomene. The sequence goes on along the minus strand of HE671283.1, from coordinate 379,971 downwards.
TACTAACCTAATTTAACATTATAACATTAATTTATTAATTAATCCATTTTTATAACGTATATAGTTTATGATATATACATCTTAATTTTTAATATAATCGTAAGAGGGTCCGTGTCTGGAAGATATTTAAAAAATTTTTTTTTATACTATACTAATATATACTATATTAACCTAAAAGAATGATTTGTAAAATTTTTGTCTGTTTGTCTGTGCGTTTGTTATCGCTAATTTCAGAATTGACTTAACCGATGTAGATGCAGATTTCACTATAAGATTCTTGCTATCTTCCGGAAACATCTAGGGTTTTTTTTATTACAATCGGTTCATAAATAAAAAAGTTATATCAATTTAAAGTACTTAGTTCGACAAAAGTTCCTGAAATTGTTACAGAACCCTCTGTGAGCGAGTCTGACTTGCGATTGTTCGGTTTTTTTCGTAAATACACTTACACAAACATTTGTATATTTCAAGCGGGAGCAGCCGAACGGGTCTCTAGTATTTAATATGCACATTTCCTATTTAAAAGTGTTATTAAACCGTATAAAAATAATATATAATATAATAACTATTTACCCAGTATCGGCAGGCGAGAAGAAGTATCCGCGCGGTTTCGCCTGCAATGGCGACGCAGTATCGGGACACGCCCACTGCGCCCAGTAGTCCGTCGGCAAACGTAGTAATAACTGCATCACCTGTACAAATACATGATATTAATACAAATAAATATATAAAGCTAAAAAAAGGTAAAGAAAAACTTATCTGTTCAACATTTTCCAAGAGGCACGCGTTCAAATCCCGCTAGGTTAACATTTAGTTTTATAAAAAAGAATTCAAATTTAGAGTAATACTTAAAAAATATTTAAAACTACACCAAATTCTATTCGATAATAATAAATGTATAAAATACAACTAACATTAAACATTTGAGCAGTGGCCGCGTACATTTCACCGGGCTGCGACATCATACCATAGCCCACTATGGTGGGGCCGAAGATTTTAGCTAAGTTGTCGATACCCATCTCACATTCTGGACTTTCTGCTACCCTGGAATTATTAGAGAAAAAAGCTTATTAAAAGGTTAATAAATTAATAATCATATATTTTTGTTTAGCTTCACACTGTATCCCGCATATAGCGTGATAGGTAACCTAGTGTTGCGTACCCTCATTCTTGAGGCCTTCAAGATCTGCTTTGATGATTTAAGAGTGCAGCATTGAATTCCACCACTCAACAAAAGTATTGTTTTGCAGATAACAGAGTGTTTGTCACTAGATTTCTTTTAGCTATAAATACCCCATATACAGTGTAAAATTGCAAAATATATTATTATTAACTAATAAAAATACAATTTAAACCAACCAACCTTTGCAAATGCAAAACCAAGAAAGCCAATGTATCTCTATTGGGCTGAGGCAACTGCGATACCGCATGTACTACTGCTGCAGCCGCATCAGTCGCGTCCCTTCTAGGAGCTTCCATGAAATCCGACCAGAGGGCGGTCGATACTAACGGCTCGTTCAAACTACGCAGAAATTCCTTTATACAGCCGCATATGACGTGGACATCTTCGTGTGTCAGGTTTGGTGAACCATTTCCGCGGAGGAATCGTTCCTGTATGTCATATAACAGTAAAGTTATAGTAATACACTTATCCTACTAAACTAATTTGTTCCACTTTCACGTAGAAACTACTGCACGAATTTAAATGTAAAATAAAACTGCGACATCAGAATAATAATAGGTAACAATTTATTTAAGAATTTTGTATAATTTGGCTATAATATAACAATAAATTCAAGCGGGTGAAACCGGTTTTGGGTAGCTAGTAAGTTAAAGTCTTTAAATTCAGAATTTAGAAGTTTCGAAACAGGGCAGGGCATGTTTTACAAACGTTTTTGTAGAAGGATTGGAATAATGAAATAATAAGATAACGATTTCTATTTCTTCTAATAAGATAACGATTGGCACTAGCCAATTAAATTATATCGAAATTCGTTTACACTTATTACAATTAATTTGTGTGTCAGCATCCCTGTAGGGAGATTCTAACAAATATCTTCTACCAAAACTTTGTTAGAATTTGGCAAGAGAGAGAAATATATATATTTTTTAAATTCCAACTAAAAAAGATTAAAGTTTTTGTTAAATGTCCTGTCCTATCTAAATACTCTTATTACAGTATATTTCTCTTTTAAAACAATATGTATCGATAATTCCAACTCGCACCCACCTTGAGTCTCTTGACATCCTTATCTGCACCACTGAGGCGGTACAGTCCTCGCTCGGTAAGACCGCGGCGTTCTACCTCATTGACACAGTGTACCAATAACGCAGGCACCATAGGCGGGGTGCACGGGGCATATTCTGCAATACTGCCTACTTGCTCCTTACTCTGGGAAATTCAGATTGAATAATTTTACATGTGTGGATGAGAGATGGCGCGTGTGTATGTGAGAACACATGTGTAATTGTGAGATCTAATGTGTGGATATGTGATATGTGACTGTGAGAAAACATGCGTAGGTGTGAGATCACATGTGTAAGTATCAGATCACATGTGTGGATGTGAGACCACGCGTGTAGGTGGGAGATCACATATGTAGATGAATATCGTTAATGTGTACCTGTGCGTGTATCTTGCCGGGCGCGACGCAGGGCAGCGGCAGCCGGTCGCGGCACTCGGCGTGCGCCTGCGCGCGGCAATGCTCGCACTTGACGCCTAGCTTGCCGAACCAGATGCTGGAATTAATGGTGTATTTTTATTGTTTTTGTAATGTCTCTTATATGATTGTGCTAATTTGTGTTTATTTTTTTGTTAGACTCTCTTTGAAAGAGTTAAGGGGATTCCTTACTTATAAATGTTAAGAAAGTTAAGGCCACATCCTGTTAGCAGTGTGAAAATGAATCATTCTATTAAGTATAACTCAATCCCACATCCAAAACGTTTCCCTTCTGACGCTGTGCGGCTGCGCCGTAACGGCCTCTAATTAATTAGCACAAATATTTAAATCTTCTCACGTTTTTCCACAAGGTCCACAAGTCTCCCTCTTATAGAAGTTTTTGGCTGCAAATGTATGTAATCGGGGTTGGGGTCTCGGTGAAGCACCATATGCAGCTGACACTACTGAGGGCGTACGTTGACATGAACGTGGCGTTTCTGGTAGGCTTTCAGCTTCTAAAAATAAAAAAAACACGGCGATTTATAATATATGTTTTGTATTTTAGCATTATATTTTTTTAAGTAATTTTCGTGTATAGTGTACATAGGGGGTGTAGTGTTTAATGCGTATTTCAACACTACACAGCATTTTGCCTTATCAGAACGGGAAAACTAAATTACATACACATTTTAATGGCAATCAAACTCACAAAAGAAGGAAATAAATGTATTACTGATCCACAGCAGTGGCTTATACTTTCTTATAATAGAAACTAAAAAGGATCAACAAACATGTACATATGTACTTATATTGTATCTATTTGTTTATTCATCTTCACATTTTAATATAAGAGAAGGTAGAGAACCAAGTGTTATGTTTCATAAACCTAATGTTACGTTATATTCAGCCACTTGGCTGAATTCATTCATTTCCAGGCAAACATATTGAGACGTTTTGCTATGCGACTAGAATAAGTTTTTTTTTTTAAGGAGGAGAAATGAAAGTAATTAATTTCCCGAATTCAAACCCACAACCATCGTGTTTATAGTCGGACACTGTCCCACTTTACAATGATGGACTCATATATTTTACAATAGATTATTTCTTACCAGACATAGGTGGAGCAGAAGGCACCTCCTGTTTTATATGACAAGACACTCTTGTATTGGACTTGCGGGGTGGAGGACCCTCGTCGCTACTTTCGGATATGGGTTGCTGAAAAATTATTATATCAATAAGTCAATTATTAATTTCTTAACTTAAGACAGTAAACATTTAAATTAAAAGTATATGCAATTGATATAATATATTTATACATGTGTGTTGTTATGTTTTCTATAGAGTTTTGATATGTTGAAAATATCAAAATATATTGTCACACTCTAATCTATATATATAAAAGGACTTGTTCTCACTGACTGATATAAGACGCACGCACTGCCGTAACTGCTAATGGTAGTAACGTGAAATTTAGACAGATGTTTACTTTCGGAATCTGGACATCCATTAAGAAGGGATTTTGAAAAATTTTAACACTAAAAGGATGATATAGGGGTTTAAAGAATTTGAAGACGAATAACTCCAAAATTGAACACCGCAATGTATCCAAATTGTTTAATAAACGTTATAAATGATAGTTATTCTCAGTGACTCAAACACACCAGTTTTTGAACAGTCTTGATATTTAAATTAACTAAAACTTACGAAATTCTGTGGCGGTTTCAGATCCTGTGTAGTGGGATTGCGCTCTAAAGTAAGTGTTGTGGTCGCGGTGGCCAGCACCTTGCCGCCTTGGAGTTCCACCGTCTGGAATTATATTATATTATTCATAATATTGACATATGCCAAATACTAATTTATTTTTACATATGACAAACAGCAAACCATAATATAAAACATTTTTATTTCACTCAAAGTTAAATTTAACACATAAAACTCCCATTTCCCACTTCACACTCTATTTTTTTCATTAATACATTTTTTTTCTTAAGAAGCAAAAAACATAATGATACCTTTGTCTCAGAACTCCTCGAAGACCTTCTTTTCTTATTCGCAGGTGACGTCTCCCTCGCGCTCCAACCACCGCGTTGAACCCACGACCTACGAGTCAATAAAGACAGGTCTAAATCATCTTCTGAACGGGACAGCGACATTTCTGATAGCAGGTTTCCTAGAAATGAAAGTGAATATAATAAATTTATGTTATGTGGATATCAAGACTTACGTGTTCCCTCTGTTTCCCATTTTTTGAGACTTATTAATAAAAGTTAAATAAAAAAGACAAGGAAAAACTTAAATAAACTCCAAGACAGTACTTCACTATATTCACTTAAACAATTTTTCATGATAATTATTTTCTAAACATATTTCGAAATATAACTCAAAGAACATAAACATTTTTGCAGCTTCACGTTTCTGTCCACATAGCAGGGTAGGATTCTTTCCTGCCTAAATTGTCGAGAAACTTTATTCGCATTGTATGTGTGCAGCAGTAAAACTTTGTCTATCAGAATGGGCAAATGAAAATAATTCAATCAAGCTGTATCTCGCACATAGCAGGTTAGACAGAGGTAACTTGGGAACCTAGTGTTGACTCATTCCATCACCATTAAGACATTTCTGCTCCACACTTTCTAAGCAATGCCTCCGTAGAGTAAGAGGATCGAACCTACAACCATCGCGTGTAAACTCAGATCCTCTCTTAATGAACCAAAAGAATCACAAAAGACTATAATGTTGTAGAATATAATAACTCGTCACTGACTATTTATATTGTTACATGGGTGAAGTTGTTCCTGGCCTGCAAGCTGAGCTAGTATATACTTTGTTATAAAGTGAGTGTGTCAACTAACACTTGGTTTATTAGAACCCATCCCATTGAATGTACAACAGACACAAAAGTAAGATTTTGTATAATTTAAATAATAAAATGATTTACCAGTAGAATTAAGTTCTGGAACACCATTAAGCTTCGCATTGTGATCCTGTTGAGCGGTGCCATTGAGAAATGCAAGCTTTTGTAGAGTCTCATTGTTTAGCTTGGCTCGATTATCATTGAAGAGTAAATCCCTAGCCATATCCAGGAGTTTACTCTGGAAACAAAAATATGGTCACTAATTTTATAATTGTCTCTAAATATATAAGAAGTTAGCTGTACTTATATATGGCTTAGTGGATATTATGATTTTAGGATTTTTCTTAGTTTAGGTTATTTTGTTCCTGAGTAAACAATGTGTGATGCAATGTCTTTAGGAAGCCTAAATTTAGAAGGACCACAACTGGTTGACTATACTTTTTACTTCAAAGGCAAAACAAAGGGTGTTAGACAGTGTTCCCTATGTTCTTAAGTGGCAGAACTCAATGCTACACTATGCCGGGTTACTTAAACATGAAAATGAAAATGGAATTGGAATTTGAAAAGTTTTTGGATAAGCCTGGCTTTTTGGAGCATTGATTTTTAGATCCTACAGAGTAATGTATACTGAGGTTCTCTACTTGTTTACATTCCATATACATTATGAGAGATGTGCAAGTAAATTAAATTAATGATAAATAATCTAAACAGACAAACCAACTGATGAACTGTTTTTAACACTCTATCAGTTGATTCAGGAAATATTATAAAACGGATAACAACTGTTTATACATTTTGTTCATTTTTTAAATTAATTTGATATATGCCTTTAATATTTTGATCTTAACTTACCAACTCTTTATATTTGGTTATAACAATAGTTCTTTCTCTCTTTTCTGAATCTAGAAGTTTCCGAACATGTGCGAATTTGGCTTCCCATTTAGATAATGTTTTTAGAGCTTCATCTAATTCTGTTTGAAGTCGACTTGCTTCTGCCTCTGCTGCTGCCCATTGACTACGGACCCATTCCATTTGTTTTACAAATGCTAGGAAATCTACAGAGAATATTTGAGAGAATTATAATCTAAAATAGTGTAAGAATTTCTATTTTATACATAAGGAATACTATATGATATACATGATTATATCTGACACAATCAGCAATAGGTTTGTATTGACGATATGTTTAAAAAATTCTACTGTGATTTCGGATAAAAGGTTGTTTACTCTTAGAACTAAATTATTTAAAGAGGAAATTTTGTATCCGTCTGCGCATTCGACTAATACATTTTACAAACTGATTGTGTTTAACCAGTGCTATAATAAATCAAGCCACCACTGATAAATTATTATCACAATAATATTTATAGGTATGTATATGTACGTATTTTAAATACATATTAATATGTATAGTACTAAAAGGGTTCTAATTTCTGAAAGGGTTAAGTCATTAAATTTAGCATTATTTACTTACACCGCCATTTTTTTGTCGCCAAGGTGATTAAAATAAATTCCAACTATTAATAATTTCGTAAATTAGAAAGTTTATAATTTAAGGAAACTTACATTCTTCAGATGCTCCATCATTTAAAACACTATTTAAACGATTTATATCATCAAATTGGGCCACCAGCGAGAGGGCGATGCCTCCCGATTCCGAACTTTCCATACTCATCTTTATATTCGTTAAGTTTCTTGTTTATTATCCTATTAATATATTTAATGTCAAATGATCAATAGATGGAATAACAGTATTTATATCATTTGTAAAAATCACTACACAGCACAATATGTGAACGATGTGAAAATTTTAAATAACGACTACCTGCCTGGCGGTTAGAAAAATTGTTAAAGTCAATATTCTGCCAGTGCCAAATCAACTGACCAATCCGGATTCCGATTAGTGTTGCGTTACCACAACCGTTTAAAACGTGCGTTCAAGATTTCATGTATTAATAAATAATTTTGTTGCAAAATATTATTATATTCGAATAAAATTATAACTATTTTATTATTATTATGTTTTTCCAGCTTTACGCTGTATCCCTTGTATTCTATTAAAACGATGTGATAATAAGCATAATTAGTAAATTACATATAATAGTTGAAAAAATGTCAATTATATTATCAAGAACACGTATAAGAAAATTTATTATTGGTCATATTAATTATATTAATATAATATAATATAATTACATTAATAATAATTATTATTAAAAATTAAAAACATAGATTTCTTAATTTTTGTCTGTTTGTCCACGCTCATCTCTGAATTGGCTTAGCCGATTTAAATGCAGTAAACATTTAGTGTTTGTTCATAAATTAAAAAGTTGTATCAATACATTTTGTTCGAAGACATTGCTAGAAACTAAAAGTTTTCACTGAAAACTATCATTTTTATTATATAGTCTTTAAAATTATTATACAGTTAGGAGACTTCTGTGCTACAAATGTCAACTGTCAAATATAGTACTGCAATGTGTCAATGTCACTGTCAATGTCTTCCGCTCCCGCTCTTTTCATTTTATTATTAAGTTACTAATTTAAGCGGGAAGACATATTTGGCTGATTTAGCGGACCTCATTCCTCCGGGCAGGCCCCTACCCTACTTGCTCAATAGTTTCCTGAAATTTACCTCTCTTCCTCATCCCTTGTCCTCTTCTCCATCTAATCCTTTATTCTGTACACCTTATAAAGCTTTAGTACACCATCCTTCTGTTATCACTAATCTTGGTCTAACCAAGGGAGCTGCTGACACCAACACAAAATTTCAATCCATAGTAAATGAAAATTTTTCAAACCACATCCTCATCTTTACAGATGCATCAAAGCTTTCAAAAGAAAGCTGTGTTGGTGCAGCTTGCTGGATACCAAAATTCAAAATTATATTACAATTTAAATGTCCTCCCGAATCATCTGTGTTTACTGGAGAGGCTGTTGCTTTGTTAGAAGCAATCCGGTTCACAGACTCCCATGACTTTAAACAGACTGTTATTTGTACTGACTCTTTAAGTTGCATATTGGCTATAAAGGGAA
>HE671283.1:352048-368810 GCA_000313835.2 Heliconius melpomene melpomene | reverse complement strand
AACTTCGTATAGCATACATTATACGAAGTTATACGAGATCGCCGGTGCCATTAAATGTGCAAACAACGGTAAATATGGGAAAATGCTTATCTTCTATATGGGATGGGGACAAGCTTAAAGTACATGAAATTGTCGGCTATCTTGAAGAGAGGAGTGTAGTATGTGTGTTGGAGGGTGCAATCCAAAGTGTGTATGACTGGATATGTGTTGATTGTGGGGCACTGAAAGGGTTGGATGTCAGAGGATGTTATCTTCTCCCTTTGATTGATGATGACACAAGGATAATTTGGGTGGTTATGAATATTTTATGTAAACATGTGTTGAATGTTGTCATATTTTATGTAAGCACATATTGAATGTGGTCATGTTTTAGAATATGTTGATGACGTGTTGATAATGCTTTATGATGGGATTCAGTCACTATTAATACTCAAACAATAAAAAAACCATACCAACCATTTTCCCATAAAATTTCGAATATGTTTATTACTTCAACAGAAATTGAACATGTTGGTTGAATTATAAATAGAGGTCAGGTTAGGCCGAGCTTCTATAAGACTGAGGCAATTAATTATTGAGTGGTGGTAGTTAAACCACTCGAGGAGCTCTAACATGGTACAATGGCATGGGGATTAGTGACTGGAAATTTGTACTGCCTTTTTCATTGACAAGTTATTTTAACGGTATTGCACTAATTCTTGCTTTGTTGTCTAGCACAATTTCTTTCTAAATCATTATAGGCTTACATACATACAGACCGACATTTTATTTTTCTCTTCCTCCATTAATTCTTTTTCTAAATGTTTAATCTTTGTCTGACAACCAAGGTGGGGCTTAGTGTACAATACTGGTGTAATGTGGCAGTTTGTTTATTGAGTTCAATTGGATGTGTGGTCCCTTTGGGCACAGACATGGGGTTGGGTTGGGTGTTTTGACTTTGACTTTTGACTTTTGACTTTGACTTGTATCAGACGTTTGGTCTGATGAGGCATATGGCCTGAGAAATTTTGACGGGTGTGTGGCCCTGAAAGATTTTGTGAAGAGCATGTGGCTCTGAAGGACGTTTGGTCCTTGTGGTCAAGGTGGACATTTGGTCCTTGCTGACATTATGGCCTTGTGGACATTTGGTCCTTGCTGACGTTTGGTCTTTGTGACCATGTGACGTCTATGTGGACATTTGGTCCTGGCAGACAGAGGGGACGCCTTCTGACTGTTCTGTTCACAGGTTCCGGAGTTTGCTGCACCGGACTGAACCTACTTGGATATGAAGATTTTACAGGGTTAAAAATGAGAGCTCTCTAAAACTTTTTATTTTATATTCTTTTGTCTGTATATTTTGATTGCCTATCCGTTTATGTTGTAATGTTTAGACATTTAATAAACTTAAAATTTTAGATGATGAAGACAGCGAATATGGTACTACTGTAGAATTTTCATCAATACAGCCATGAAACGACGCCGATGACTTTGGGGCTAATCGGGATGCACCAGCATGTGATCAGGCAACTGGATCAGCTACGTCGGGGACGACGCAGGGTCAGAATGGCCGAGTTAGGAGACTTCTGTGCTACAAATGTCAACTGTCAAATATAGTACTGCAATGTGTCAATGTCACTGTCAATGTCTTCCGCTCCCGCTCTTTTCATTTTATTATTAAGTTACTAATTTAAGCGGGAAGACATATTTGGCTCTCATATACTTGAGGTTACACGTGTTGTAGTCGATGTGATTTGTTACTAGGTTGTTAATAGCTCATTATTAGCAAGTTATAAAGTAATTTAAATGTTTTAATTAATAAATAATGTGAATTGGTTAAAAGAGCTGCTATAATTAACATTGAGTAAATACCTATATGTGTTTTCGAATGTTGTTGGTGTTTTATATAAGCTTCTAGTTATTTATACTTCAGTTTATAGTTATTTAGATTTTTAATAAATAAGATTGTATTTGTAACATTAGTGTTGTATAGTTTTCTTTTGATATTTCACTTCTGAAACCTAATTATACTATTAGAATACGATAGCACCAATAGTGCAAGCAACGCTACGTGCGGGTATTAGTATACTAATTGAATTTATGATATTTATTAGTAAATCAAAGACGTGCTTTCCAATTAACGTTTATTGCCAGACTAGCTATGCACAATTGCGTTTACCAAGTATTGCCAACACATCACCTTCACCCTAAATTAAAGACATAACAATGAATACTTAAATTAATACTTACTTAAATTACAAATAATACTTAATTAATACTTAATAAATACTTAAATTAATTAGATATATTAATCAATTCAAAACCGTAACGTTGGGGAGGTTTACGGTTTCTAATGGCCTTAGGTGATTCCCGTGAACATTGAGGAATATCGCTACTATTTTTAGGGATAGTAGGGAAAGGGATGTATTACAATGTATTATTTTATAAAAAAGAAGTAAAAAAAAAGAAAAATTATATAAGTTTTGTTTATTTTTATAGAATAAAACTAAAAAAAAAACTAAAATAGTGACTAGTTTTTCTTCTTATTGTGGAATATGGAATTTGATGGAGTATTTTTATAAGTGATTAAAGGTATAAACCTCAAATTAGTGTTAAGATACTCCAATCCCCATTTTCCGTTAAATACTCGAAGCTTTGCGTGTTGGGTGGCGGAATTCATCGCTGTGCGTTGCCTTGTTACCAGAAGGAGGTAATGAAAATATTAAAAATTAATTTCCGCTATAGGAATCGAACCCATAACCGTTGCGTGTACAGTCCTACGCTTGTGCCGTTGCCACACGACGGTAAAAATTAAATAGGGGCCACTTTACTTGGGCCAGTCGTGGCGCAGGGACACAAAATCTGACTGTAAACGCGACAAGTTGCGGTTTCGATTCCTACTTGAAATCATATAAATTGCATCATAATTTAAATTGCTTCTATATTTATGTCAAACACTTGAGGAAATTATATGTATATTTAATGTTGACATTTCTTCGCTCTGGTGTCTAATTTTTGATTTGAATCGTTATTACTAAAAAAGTCATTCGACAATTAACGTAAGGTACATTTCGAAAGTATTAAGACTATTTTTAACACTGGTAGCATTAGAACTTTCCTTTCTTCAAAGACAATTGACATTGACAATGACACTATAGGGAGCAGTCTGATCGTCTGTCAAAGCGCGATGACGTTCGGTTGAGAACGGTGGTTCGCTCGTGCGGGTCGCGTATCCTTGTGGATTATTGTGAGATAATAATTATTTCCGACTGCACCGGCGTATAATCGCAGGCGAGTCACTATGGCGGACGAGGAAAATAATTGTGATGACGGTGGTGGTGATGTAAAGGCAGGGCAGGCGATGCGGCTTCGAGGCCGAAAGGGTGCCCTGAAGAAGAAGAATGTTTACCTGGTTAAAGACCACAAATTTATGCCGAGATTCTTCAAGCAGCCAACATTCTGTTCCCACTGCAAGGACTTTATATGGTGAGTCTATTTTATATGTCTAGATTACTAGTATTAGTAGAACTTGCTAGGTACTCGATCATTGATGGGTATTATAAATAGGCAATGTTTACAATGCGATGGCGAGTCAGATGAACGCGCGGTTTCCTCGTGATAAGGCAGATTATGGTATAATGGTGTTATTTAAATCCATATATACTTGTTTGTCAATTGTAGTTAAACCTTTTGTTTATTGTTTGTTTTTTATTGCTTTTTTTTTGCGTGATAATTTACGTTTTTGTGAATACAATATCGTCGATTTATGAATGAAAGATGGTTTTATTTTGTTTTATATAACACAATTAAATATTGCACTGTCTATAAATCTTTGTTAGTGTGGATGAAATAATTAGAAAAGAGGTAAAACAATAAATATAAAAAGTAATATACATATTTTAAAAAAAATTAACGATAATACTACGTACATTTTAAGAGGTAATATTGTTAATATATTTTGTAAATTAAAGGGCATACTTCTATTAATTTTTGACCAATGGAGAAATATATGTATTAAATATATTATTTAAATTATCAAATATCAATCATATTAAGTAGGCTCAAACTAAAAAAACCGCAAAAAATCTATCATAATATTTTCACATCTATCTGCTTATAAGAAAAATCAATGCCAAATAACATGTGCCGAGTTTGTTATGACAGATGTCATTATTGTATGTAGATTGTAGATGTTTGTACTATAATATATGGATGTGTGGGTGTTGCCACTTATAAGGCTTTTGAAAGAAAAAGTTCTTATATTATAGCAGTTTTTTTGAAATGATTACTTAAATCAGAAATATTGCATTGTGATTTGTCAAAATCGTAATAGTAATATCATCTATTTATATTAATATTATTATAAAGTTCAAGAGTCTGTTCGGTTGAAAGAATTTACCTACGCACGAACTCGAATTAAAAAAAAAAACTATAATGGATAGTCCATAGGCTATATAACATCGCGTATATCGTTTTGGTGTTATCCACCGTACCTGTTGAATTTGTCATGTTTCCCCTGAAGTCTTAGGTAAAAGCTTGTATTAATTTAAATATATTTCCATATTTTTTGGCACAACTACAATAAAACTATTTTTAAAACGTAAATAGCAGGAATTTTCATATAATCATGCATGTGGACCCTGACCTAATGGTAATCGCCTAAATTTGGCTCTATTCATTGAGCCCGTGACCTACAGTTAAATAAATCGATTTTTAACGAGTAACACAATAGTGGGTACGGCTACAAGTTACGTACGAGAGAAAGGATAAAAAAATCAAAACAACATGTTTATGGACTTTCTGAAATGGGGTCAATTATTTTTTTGGCGGTCATTCACATTGCAATTCGTAAAATTTTATTATTCTTATAATTATGATAAAGTAAATAACGTCTTAATAAAATTTTATGAGTACGCCAAGAAGTACATAAAAATGAACGGTTACAACATTCATGACACCGTATTTTAAATTGAACTTAAGGTTGTGAACTCAAAGCTTAGTTCGGTGGATATTTAATAAATGAATTTTTAGCACATTTTGTTCTGGTTACGCTTACGTCTAATGATGCAAAGCGCTTTAAATCTCTATACTGGATGAAATAATAAAATATTAGAACGAAAATAGTAGGACGTAGTTGTTATTAGGTTCTATTTTTTAACTCAACCAAATGTCTTATATTTATAAATATAGAAACATATCAGCTACATTAACCCAAATTACCTACGTTTATCCTATTTTGCAGCTTTTCCTCGAATAGAAGGGTAGGTAGAGAGGCATTTTCGTATTATTTTTTGAGATGTCAAGTGGTGGAACTCAACGTTGCGCCAACTAAACACTCGTATTAAAATTTAAATATTTCAAATATAGGAGTTCAACATAAACAACCAAATTCAATAATATTAATTTTAATTCAATGATTAAATAATAACACTTACAGTATAGTTATGTTTAACATATATAGTTTTGATTGATTTATTTATTTAATATTTCTTACACCAACATAAACATAAAACAGATACAGGATAAAACAAATGAAAAATGGTGTAAAGGCGGTCTTATCACCACAGATGATCTCTTCCAGGCAACCCTTACCATAAAAAACATCAAAAAACATATGGATTTTGTTGATATTATATTTCTGTTTTTATTAAATTTAATCTACTCATAAAAGGACTAGTACTGTTTTTGTAGTAAAGACGGTTGACGACGCGTGTGGACAAAACAGATAATTTCAAAAATTTATTGCAAAAATTTTGCGAAAATTTTGCGCAACATACTCGTAGCTTCGCTTAGCTTCACCCGCCGTGCGCAGCATGTGGCGGATCCTAGTAAAAATATATTATTACTATAAATAATATCCTTTTAATTTTAAAATCTAATAAGTTATTTATAAATATTAAATATACATATATGCAAATATTTAAGCTGTGCAAAATTGTATTTATACGATCTCTTGTAATCAAGACCCAAGTGCGCATTGAATCTACAAACTCTACTATAGGTATTTTATATAACGTAGTTCTCTACTCGTAGAGTTCAGCTGCCAACTAAATATTATATTAAAATTTTCACGCTGCTGGGAAATAGTTTAGTAATTAAACGAAGCATGTTTGGCGTCTGTTATAATAATATAGTTAAATAGCGTTGTGATTCTTTAGATGAGCATTTTTTTTGTAGTACGAGTAGTAAATACTCATTTAAAAAAAAGTTAAGTGCGAATCGGACTCACCGAGGCTTCCGTACGAATTTGAGTAGGTCAACGGGAAGTATCGGATAAGGGTTCCGTTTTTACCTTTTGAGGTACGTAAAAATACTTTTTTTTTCAACTTCACGTTGTATCTCGCAGTGTAGGCAGGCAGACGGAACCTAGTGATAAGACACTTCGATTCCCACTCTCCGCCGAACTCTCGAGGCATTACGTGTTTAGTGGCGGAAATCAACGCCACGCTTTGTTTTGTTACCAAACTAAAGAAAAGAAAATATTACATAATTAGTTGTCCTACTGGCAATGGACCCTGCTACTTTGCGTTTTCAGTTACGGCCTCATAAACTTACTTATATTTGTTGAGAGAAGATAAATAAATATTCATTATTAAATAAACTTTACTTGTCTTTTCTCATATATATATTTTGTACATTTTAAAGTCAAAATTTAGAACAATTAAACGTAATTTGTTATGCTCGGTCTACTTGCAGTAGAGAAATCTGAAAAATAAGTAGGACAATGATATCAGTAGCGTTTCTGATGAGAATATATTTTGAAATACTATATGGTTTCAATTGCCTATTTACTAATTAATATTCATCACGGATAACGCGAGAAAATATTAAATACTTATTTGATTTACCGAGTTCAAATCCGTTACACACCGTAGTAAGTTTACGGAGGTCAATCCATATGATTGGCATTTAAGAATTTTTGCATAGAACGTGAGTGAGTTACAATAAAACAAATTAAATACTAGACAACAAAATTAACCCATGTTATTATAAGCAATTGATAGTTTTTAAATAAAATTAAATGTTTTTTTAGTCTCGTGTTAAGTCCTAACCTATCATTAGATTTAAATCTTCCCCACTGATAAAATGGGCAATTTCTTTGTTATCCGCGTTAAATAATAAATTTTAATATGAACTATCTACTTCTAATTAACTTAATCAAGATCTTAGAATAATTGCACACGGTTAAACAATTCTGAGGTACGATCTACTGCAAAGTAATTTTGCATTTTGCAAAGTAATTAATTTGCATTTTGCATTTTGCAAAGTAATTAATTTGCATTTTGCATTTTGCAAAGTAATTAATTACTAAAATATATACTATAAACGCGAAAAAATTACAAGTGACTTTGAAAGGAAAAGTTACGATTTGTTTCTTACTTATTACATTTATTTCTTTTACGCTGTATCCTGCACATATCGGGGTAGGCAGAGGGAACCTGGGAACATACAGATAAGATACCTACTGCATCTCATAGTTATAACTTTATTAGAGTAAAGCTAGAACAAGCTGTTGAAAGAAATATTTTTTTAATACATCGTTGACTAATACATCAATAAAAACTCATTATTTTTTGTACTAATATGAACTGGAATTACCAAGTACACTGAGTCATCGAGTTCTCTTACAAGAAACCTTACTAATGATTGATATTTTTTGCGTAGGAACTGGCGATCGTTAATATTATTTAGTGCAAATAGTCTTATATTTAATAGCGACAATTAAATTATTATAATATAAGTAATTTAATGGGTCATTCCAAATTAGGTTTCAACAATTTGAGGTTGAATTGGAGATTAATAAAAAAACTCATGGAACCTAGTGTTAAAATACTCCGTTCCTCACTTTCTTACTATTACCACTACTTTCAATTTTATTTTCAATAGTATGTAGGTACATTATACAAGTAATCTAGTAAAAGTAAATCAGTATAAATATTCTACTCGATCGAACGACGTTCTAAACAAAGAAATTTCTTAGATCAGATAGCACATTCCTTTGTCTTGTACAAAGGATACTCAATGGAAAACTTTAAAGTTAACTTGTTTTAAATTCTTATTACATTTTCTTACATACTCGTATGATTTGGTTCTTGATTATTTCTTGTTGTCTGTGTTTGTATGCTCATAGCTGAGTGGTGTACGTTTAGTAATGTATACTAAAGTCTATAAAAACGAGTAATAAACCCTTAGTGTTTATTCTTATTCCCGACTGCTGAGGAAGGGTTATTGTATATCTATATCGATTTTTTTAAGTAATTGCATGTCACGAGTGGTACACCTTTTAATTAAAGATAGTTAAAATATATACTATCACAGACTTTTAAAAAAACTATGCTTTAACTATTTACAAACCTTATTATTTTTTCAACCAATAAAAGTATTAAAATTAAATTTGAAACAACAAATTGTAATTATTTTACCTAAATTATATTGAAAATTTTTTTGTATAGTCGCCGCATTGTGTATTTATAATTATATAGTATTTAAATTATCCTTAAGGAAACTCAGTGTTGTTAACTAGAAACAAAGGAACACGTTATTATTGTTAGTCGATTAAATTTTTTAAATGACTTACGATCATTGGAGCGAAGCACAAAATATTTGATATTATTATTACAGTGTTTAATTTTTCTCTGTTTTTTGCAATTACTTTACTAAGTACTTAGCATTACATGGATTCATCGTGCGGGTGCTGGGCTCATCCCGTTGCAGGGTGAGGAGCAGGGCCTGGGACTTGCTCCTCAAGTGTACATAATTGCATGGGCTCACCTTTACTGTCCGAGGGAGAGAGAAAAAAGAGAGTCTTAACTAAAATGATTGTACTAGTACTCTAATCTAAAACGACTTTATTAGTATCGCCTTTAAAGCACATTCTAGAAATGAAATGATGAATGTTAGACAGATCGAGATCTAATGAAGTAGAGAATGGAGTGTCTTAACACTTCCGCTGCCTACCATGATATACAGCGTGAAGCTGATATAATAAATAATTAATATATCTAATTCTAAAATATGTTTACACATCCGAATATAAAATGAAATTTACTCTCAATGTAAATGTAATGTAATTAACATGTGAAAGATAAAATTAATTCTCGAGAAACAGGGTAGAGGGCATAAAGTAAATTCGCTTATTTACATCGTCTTCATGAAATTTTCCTCTTGCATTAACATTGGTAATATGTTTATCTTTATTCGAATACTTATTATGGCATAATTATATTAACTGTATAACTAATTAAAGAGCTTTAATATAGGTTTATGTTAATATTTTTTTTTTCTTTATACAGTTTTAGGTAGGTATATATTAATTTTCATGTTAGTCTAAGTCAATAATAATATATTGGCATACACACTGAGAGATGAACAAATGTAGAGAATCTTGACCTCGAGTCACTTGAGTACGTTTCAACTTTTTTTCTTAACTAGTACCGATCGCGGCTTTACCCGCTATGACTGCAGTAAAATAATATGCACATATTCGGTTTATGTGTATTTTTAAATCTTGCTCTTGGATAGTTCTATCTGTTAGTGAAAATCGTGATTAAATCTAAGCTTAAACTTCATACGAAACATAGAGGTAATATAAGTTCTAGAACTTAGTAGTTATTTGTTTAGAAGCAGGTACCTGCAGTCATTTATATACCTAACTCTTATAGCGAAGCGGTATGTAAAAGCTAGTTTATAATATAATCATTCACCCAACAAAATTCGAACCTGCTATCACCTATATAAAGTCAGGTAATACTAAATTTGTAATACAATCATAAACACTAATAACATAATTGGATAAATGTGTAAAGCTATTTAATGGTTTTCTAATTACGACCGCTTGATGGAGATGTATCAATCAACGGAATCGGTGATCGACATAGATTACATATTTAAGTAGGTAGTCCTCAATACATCTGACACAGTTCCGTGGCTGTAAGCTGTAATTGACAAATTTCAAATGCTCAATCACAATTTGTTTTGACATTTATTATTTATTAGGATACAATAGTAAATTAATTGATTTGATTCAGTGATTTAAGGTTTGTTTTAGTTGAGATAAATTATTATAAAGAATGTAAATGACGAAAAACAGTGCTAAGAAGAAAATTAAACCAAAATCCAATGCCTCGAGAATTCGGGAGGAAGTGAGGAAGGGAAGTGTTAAAAGGGAACGGAGTGTCGTAACACCAGATTACTTCTGCCTACTCTGCTATGTGCGGGATACAGCGTGAAATTAATAAAAGAAAAGTAATATTTAAAAGGCTAGTAAAAATAAGTTTAGATTTGCCTTCAAGTTCCTGTTACAATAATAATATATTGGCATACATAGCAGACGCTCGCTTTAACGTGTTAGTAGGCCGCTAATTTGATTATCCATGTTAGTTGTCGTTGCGTTGTGACATTGGTCTCAAAACGCTCACAAAGGTTTGACCCTAAATAGTTTATCTAATCAAATTGTACTTCCATAAATGTTTGTATAGTTTAGTTTGTTTTTAATAGCTGGGTAGGCAGAGGGAACATAGTGTTAGGACACTCTGTTTCCCAACAATAATTATCGAGACATTGCTTATTTCCACACAGCTATATAATTGTTTGATTCAATTGACGTCTGAGTGTAATAGATGATTCACTCATTCTTTGAGTTCTGAGTTTATATGTTATTACTTTTTAGGTGGTGTATTTTTACCTTTAGCCATTTGATAATAAATGGATGATCCACAATGAAAATATTTTCCTAAGTTTTCTATTCTATCGTCTGAGTTAGCGCGTTTCTTCAGCTTTATAATATGTATTAAATCAGTGGAAAAAGCAAAAATGAAAATAATATATTTTAATAAAAGTTACAACTTTAAGTATATTAACTTTGCACATTTGTTATGTATTTGTATGTAGATTAATAAAATATGCATCATTTTTGGGTTAAGCATACATACACGCACGAGTATGCTCTAGATTAGATATAGAACCTTAGATAATGATTAAGTTTAGTTCATTTTCATTATCTTATTAGCTTTATATATTATCATTAGTTTGTATATATTCTCGTATAGTATTTTTAGATTTTATTCTAGTTTATATATATTCGGTAACTAGACAAACCGCGGCGTGGAATTCCGCGACTTACTCGCAATGTCTCGAAAATTGGGATGCACAGTGCAACAGTGCCTTTTAATACTACCTTTGCTTATCCTGCTATATGCGGGATAAAGCGTGATACTAAAAAAAACCAGACAGTCAATGTTTTAACCACCACTGGGTCAACGGGACCGTGATTTTATAGACCCATGCATTATTTGTACTAAGAATAAACTAATAACTATAGTTTTCGTCATACCCGACGTGGGTATGACGCGGGCGATAATTTAGACAACACATATGGTATCGTTTCTTGTTGACGCGCTGCATATAAATGCATACTTATCCGTGTGTTATGAGTGCCTATAGAAGTTTGCATATAGGATTTTTTTAATAAAGGGGACTACTTCTGCCTATCCTGCTATGTGCGGGATTCAGCAAAAATCGAACTGCAAAAATAATAACAAATGTTTGTGTTGGACAGTCCACAACTATTATCATCATCATCATCATCAGCCTGTCCTCGTCCACTGCTGGACATAGGCCTCTCCAATGGCACGCCACTGAGCTTGATCTTCAGCTCTTGGCATCTAGCCGTTGCCCGCCACTTTTCGAATATCGTCACCCTATCTAGCTGGAGGACGGCATAACTACTTACTACTTAGAACTACTTATGTGTCATATGTCTTATTGAGCTGAGCGAAGAGAAGCTCTTACTGGTCAAAAGTGTGTTTCGTTGTAATGCTACTCCTTCTATACCGTTAAATCTAATCTTAGTTCAGATGAGTGAATTTTGCAGGAACGTTGTAGACGACACGGTGATTCCAGCGAAGTAGTTTGATGATAATTGTAATTGTTGTTTTGGATTAAATGGTCAAAATGTGTCCCATACAGTTAAGATGCATAAATTGAACTTTGACTAACCTAACCCATCGCGTGCGGACAAAACAGAAAATTTCGCAAGAATTTCGCAAAATTTTGAGCATCACAGCTTCGTTCAGCTTCACCCGCCGTGCACAGCATGTGGCGGATCATAGTACACATGTAGTCGCTAGTTATACTATAGATTAGAGTTTACATATAAAATGTATATTATATTATTATTTAATTTATACTTGAACTAAAGTCTATGAATATTTGATTAGTATACGAAGCGAAGACAAACATAACAACACTGTGTTATATTATTATGTATGAACATTGAAGTTTCATGTATTAAGTTAAATATTGGTTGCGTTAAATGTACGGTTTATGATTTTCAATGTGTAATTTGGGTTCTAGCGTGTTAATATTATAATGAGAGAAAGCTATTGATTTGGTTTGAGTGTTTGGTATGCTATAATTATTTGCAAGATTTCGTTGATAATAACTGAAGTGACTTTCTTATTTTTTTTTAATTGATAAATATTATTTTTATTTACGTTTTAGTTTCAGTTTTCATCCTATTATATATAGCAGAATATGTAGAGAAAATCTAGTGTTAAAACACTCCGTTATCCACTTTTCGCCTGAATTGAAGACATTGTTGGAAGGCAGAACTCAACAACGTGCCGCATGTATTATTTTTATGAAATGCAAATAGATCATGATTATTCATTTAAATCTAAACGTGCTTTTAAATATGCTGCAAAAAGACAATGTTGCACCAAAAGTTTATGATAAATTTGCATTGCAAAAGTTCTAAAGCAATCTTAACTGCTACGTCAGCTGCCGCCGCTCTTGGTGCAATCTGCGTTATTCAAATAACTATAATGGATTTGAACGTTGAACTGAACATTCAACTCGGAACTTGGATAGAAATTTGTCAAGATAATGTTCAATACTCAGAAGTTACTCTTTTGTAATTGGTACATAAAAGTGATCGTTACAAGTTAAATAATATTCTTTCTACTAAATTGTAGAGACTCCACCTATTCTCTATCTACATATAAAAGAATTCATCACCGTCGTACACGGAAGATATATGAGAAAACTACTGTTGATATGAATGATTTTTAAAATTTTTGTATCTTTGTCTCTCTGTGTAGCGTGCCCGCTAATCTCAGAAACAACTTAGCCGGTTTAAACGCATGTTTTTACTATTAAATTTGGCAAGCTTCTCTGAACCATCCCCACTTAGTGTTTGTTTTATGTAAATATGTTCATAAATAAAAAAGCTTCACGCTGTATCCCGCACACAGCAGAGTAGGCAGAGGGAACCCAGTGTTAAGACACTCCGTTCCCCACTTTCTGCTGAATTCTGGAGGCATTGCGTGTTGAGTGGCAGGATTCATGCTGAAATATTTGTTTACACTCGTAAACAAATATTTCACTTCTTCGAGTGGGGATTGAACCCACAACCGTCGCGTTACACTCACACCCTTGTGCCGCTGCGCCACGATGGTTGCTTAGTTTTATTTAGGGATAATATTTCTTAAAAAGGACATTTTATTCATGTCAAGTCAAACAATTTTAGGGCCTTTACTATCGCCCCAAGTCCTTAAGGCAAGAAATGTATACACTATGTTAGGATGATATTGGGGTTGTAATAGAAAATAAATTGCCCGTTTTTAGAAGAGGACAGATGGCAATAATGGTTATATAGATTTATAAGATAACTAGCGTCTTAAACCCGGCTTCGCCTGTATAACTTTTTATTATATTATAAACGGTAGATGTTCATATAATCACATATCCTACTAGGAGGCCAAGTGTGGGCTCATGCGCCACGACTTTAAACACGATTAGTTGTCTGTCCGACCCTCCTCATGGAGCGAGGAAATGAAATATGTAATAATTTCATTTCCTCGCTCTGGTCGTTACCAGAGTTTGGCAAGAGTTAAGTTCCGCTACTCAACAAGCAATACCTCCGGCTATGCGGGCGGGTGCAGTGTGCGGAACAAAAGTGTTTTAATGGGAACGGCGTGTCTTAACACTAGGTTCACAGGTTCCCTCTGTCTATCCTGCTATGTGCTTGATACAGCCTAAAAAAATATTGTTACATATAATCAATAATTATTTTAATCCATTAATTTAGGCACTATTACATAAAGGAACTTGTTTTTGTACAAGGTTATGAAAGTTTACCCACATCCTATAGTTTTGAAGGGTCCTCACGTATAAATAACGTCAGCTCGGGTCAGATCTACGCCAGAGGGTATAACTTCTGGGTTGATCCCAAATATGAATATGTATACGTGATACGTCATTTATTATCCTTACCCGTAACAGTGCAAAGGTTGTAGGAGTAAGGAATATTACAGTAAACATTTATATAAGTATAATGTATGGTATGTACTTACATGCATATTAGGAGTTATATAGATTTTTCTTTGACGTATTATTTTTTTGGTCGTAGCTCCCGTTAGTCCGTTCATTCCGTTTATCCTATCATTCCGTTGTCTTAGGTATTAAGTAAAGCTTATATACACTGTTCAAGAATATTTAGAGGATAAACATGTATGGAATTAATGTCTATTGAATGTCAGGCAGGACAGCTGCCAGCTAATGTAATAGTAAAATATACCATCGACTTTGAAAAGAGCAACTGTTGAGTTTCTTGCCGGCTCTTCTCAGCAGAACTGCTCTCCGAACCGGTGGTAGCTTTTTGTTCACATGTACATTCGACGATTCAAAAGTGCTTTTATAGTTTATTTGAATAAATAATATATTGAATTTGAATTTGCATTTGAATTATTTTTGAATTTTTTAGCTTATTTTTAGCGTTTCCGTTTATCACTTTCCGCTCAATTTTAGAGAGGTAGTATATAGATATTATGAATGTTGGAACTCAAGACCTCGTTTTGTCGTAAAATAATTCAACACCAACGCCATGACTGAAAGTATTTGTAAAATGAAAACGTAAATAACAAATGTAACATCTACATCACTAGTTAGCAAGAAAGTTAATATAATTTAAAATGAAATTTAAGTACAGGGTGAGTCATATTGAACTTTCCGGTTTTGGAAGGACGTTGCACGAAGAAGGGAAGGAGTAGAAGGGTGGGGATGGTGTCATTAGACGCGCCATGACATGCAGTTTTAGTGTGAGCAATGGCTTGGTCGGGACAACATCGTGCGTTCGTAGTTGAAGAGTTTATTAAAAATGGCGGCTCCGTGATCACACGGCGTGCGTTCCGTTTACATTTTGCTATTGGTCGACGTGATCCCATTCCCACTGGACCAACAATCAGAAATTGGGTATCAAATTTTAGAGCAACATCATCAGCATTAAAAACAAGACCACAAGGCCGAATTAGGACGTCAACGTCAGCGGAAAACGTGGATAGTAGTGATAAGTGCGGGCTTCAATTCAACAATCCCCTCGGCGTTCTGTTCGGAAACATGCCGCTTCACTAGGATTATCTTTCAGTAGTGTCCGCAGAATACTGCATAGAGACCTTAAATTTCACCCATACAAGATTCAGGTAGTGCAAGAATTAACAGTTAGAGACTTAGACACACGAACAAATTTATGCCGCGACATTCAGCAGATCCCCCGCACTGCTGTTTTGATCTTCAGTGATGAGGCACATTTTCACCTCGCCGGAACTGTCAACAAACAGAATTTTCGATACTGGGCTGAGAATAACCCACGAAACCTACACGAACGACCACTTCACAGCCCTCGAGTGACAGTGTGGTGCGCTATTGCAGAGTTTGGTGTGTGGGGTCCCTATTTTTTTGAAGAAGATGGTCAAGTCGTCACAGTTACCTCTGCTCGGTATTGCGACATGCTTGAAACTTTTCTGAAACCGAAATTGGAGGAATTAACGCAGAATCATGACAACGATAACATCTGGTTCCAACTAAGATGGTGCTACAGCCCATACATCCAGGCGTTCAATGGAAATCCTGCGACAAATGTTTCCCGGTCATCTCATTTCTTTGCGAGGTGACGTTGGGTGGCCGCCGAGATCACCTGATTTAACCCCCTGCGATTTCTTTCTCTGGGGTTACCTGAAGGAAAAGGTGTACACGCATCGTCCCCGAACCATCGATGAACTGAAGGCTGCAATCACGGAAGAAATCAATGCTATTCCGCTGAATATGACTCGACGAGTAATGGACAACTTCCGGGAAAGGCTTCAGCAGTGTGTGGTCAATGGAGGTAGACATTTACAGGATATCATTTTTAAAACCAACTAAATTAAAACTGCATGTTATGTGCTTTCAAACAATAAAAATAATTTTTATTGCATGTCGCTTTGTTTTTAATACACACCTTATTGAAATCGGAAAGTTCAATATGACTCACCCTGTATATTATACAGTACCATTACTCTGGCTACTAAAATACGCATAATATATTACCTGGCAATAATATGTTTTATCGATATGTCTAACCAAACGTGGTAATGTATTACAATTTAGCCTGGGGGTATTTTTCCACTAATTATAATTCAGGTTAAAGCTTTAGCTGGCCAATTGTAGCTGGAGTTTGCCATTCAAAATATATTATAAGAAAATACCGCTTCACTTTTTTCCTATATAGCAAGATAGGAAGAGGAAACTTAGTGTTAAAACACTCTGTTCTCTAGGGTTGGCTTAATTTTTAAGACCGTGCCTTTATTATTGGAAAATGCGTGAAAATGCCTGTAACATATAAAAATCTATATATATGTTATTATTTATACGTCATTCTATATAAGTATATATATTTATATGGCTGAGTAAACTAATTAGTACTACAGAGGAGAGTATGTAAACAACTCGACAAGTACTGAAATATACC
>HE671283.1:333265-351948 GCA_000313835.2 Heliconius melpomene melpomene | reverse complement strand
ACCCTCTTCTCCTTTCTATCTGCGGGACAGTAGACGTAAGCAGGGATTTCACCCATACGTCGTCGATATACAGGGTGAGTCATATTGAACTTTCCGGTTTTGGAAGGACGTTGCACGAAGAAGGGAAGGAGTAGAAGGGTGGGGATGGTGTCATTAGACGCGCCATAACATGCAGTTTCAGTGTGGTGCGCTATTGCAGAGTTTGGTGTGTGGGGTCCCTATTTTTTTGAAGAAGATGGTCAAGTCGTCACAGTTACCTCTGCTCGGTATTGCGACATGCTTGAAACTTTTCTGAAACCGAAATTGGAGGAATTAACGCAGAATCATGACAACGATAACATCTGGTTCCAACAAGATGGTGCTACAGCCCATACATCCAGGCGTTCAATGGAAATCCTGCGACAAATGTTTCCCGGTCATCTCATTTCTTTGCGAGGTGACGTTGGGTGGCCGCCGAGATCACCTGATTTAACCCCTTGCGATTTCTTTCTCTGGGGTTACCTGAAGGAAAAGGTGTACACGCATCGTCCCCGAACCATCGATGAACTGAAGGCTGCAATCACGGAAGAAATCAATGCTATTCCGCTGAATATGACTCGACGAGTAATGGACAACTTCCGGGAAAGGCTTCAGCAGTGTGTGGTCAATGGAGGTAGACATTTACAGGATATCATTTTTAAAACCAACTAAATTAAAACTGCATGTTATGTGCTTTCAAACAATAAAATAATTTTTACTGCATGTCGCTTTGTTTTTAATACACACCTTATTGAAATCGGAAAGTTCAATATGACTCACCCTGTATATACGAATAAAACCTTACTTCAGTTCAGTCGTTCAGTCGTTCAGCGTAACGACGTGTGTCGTATTGTAAAAATACCGCCGGCATATCAAATATTTATTGCCTGACTTTACGACCGTGACTCGAGACATAATAGGCTGAAACAATGCGTAACGTGATTTATCTTATTTTGTAACCGATTCATGAAGGGGCGTGAGGGTGTGGACTGTAAACACGACTGGTTGTGGGTTCGATCCCCACTCGAGAAAATGAAGTATTTATTTGAATTTATATTTTCATTTCAAAGCCTTTCTGACTTCGGCGGAAAGTCGGGAACGGAGTGTCTTAACACTAGTACACTCTCTGCTTAACCTGCTATGTGCGGGATACAGCGTGAAGCTGATTATGATTTTTATTCACGTTCTAAGCGAGATAAATGTTATAAAAAATATAAGTTACGGGTGCGTTGATAATACTTTGACGCCTCGCGAAGTTATATTTTTTATATGGGAATTGCTTGTTTTGCTGATCCTTATATTGATATTGCTTTGGCTATAGTTGTTGTTGTTGATGTTTAGTATTTATTGAATGGTCTGTATTAGATGGCTTTAGTTTTTCTTTTTATTATTATTTATTATCTATGGATTGTTTTTGCAATTTTTGTCGATTTGGCAAGTATTTATCCGGTACAAATATTAGGTGTTATGTGAAAATGGAATTAAATAAATTAACAGTCTTTGCATTTTTTCGCTTATTTCTTTTATATCTGTTAAGAAACTTTTTTTAAAAAAATCCTATAAAAATTGTAGCGCAGAGGGATTGGAATTCGCGTCTCTTGGAAACTGACCAAGCACTGTGACCACTAAGCCACGTTACAACTTATTTATGTTGTTAGCTCGTTACTAATTTTATTGTAGATACATTTTCAACTGTAAAAGGGGATACTTATTTGAGGAATTTTATATGAGTGAAAAATCGTTACAATTTCGATCGATTTAATTCGAATTTTTATTTTTTAAAAATTAAACTTATTCTTAAGGTTGTACAAGAAACAACTATGGTTTAATATTATCTTTTTGCAAATTGAGCACGTAATACGTTATCCACATGTCATCTAACGTATTTAATGAAGTGAATAAATGACCATTAAAATATTAAAAATATCTGACTTGAATATTTTATTACAAATATATGTTTTTGTACTCGTAAGAAAGAAATAGGATTTAGGAAATTTATTATTTTCACTCTTATACTATAAATTTTAGACATACATTTCAAAATATACCGGTCATAATTGAATTCCACCGCGAAAAAGTAATACTTTCCATATTCGGATAAAAATAGAGAAACCAGTGTTGAGACACATAATATAGACGTTTTATGTTCTTTATTTAATTTTAATACATAAGAAATAATCTTTTGAAGAGCTTATAGAAAATATCTGTACTTACTTATTGAGCTGCACGGTGTATCCCTAGCGAAGTTTCCATAGAGAAATGAGCGCCATACGCTACGGTCTCTGCGTACCACTTTCGACTCCACCACTAACTTCGACTTCATAATACATCCGGGGTTCCTCATGCTTTTTTCGTAACCTTCCTTCAAAATCGTTTTCGAAGGTCAACCGAAGACACCCTCTGCCTCTCTTACCACTCATCTTTCCTTCATTAATCTCCACAGCTTTCATATTTCTTTCTTTTTTCTGTAATACACGTGTTTCGCTGCCGTATAACAGTTGTTTTTTAAAATTGTATAAAAGTTTATTGGATGCCATTCGAAACTACTACTACTACAAAAGCGTAAAACAATAGAATATATACAATAAAATTCCAGTTGAACGTTCTTATTTATGTTCGCCAGATAAATATTTAAATCATCAGCGAGTGTTGAGAATATTGTTCTCGTTCTGTTATAGTTTAAATAACATCCCGGGAATTGTGATGCGACGCGGCTCTACAATAATGTTATCGCAGGTGGTTTATATAGGCTATCGTGGCTCAGCGGCGCGAGGGTGTGACTGTAACACCAGAGCGAGGAAATGGAAATATAAACGTAAACAAATATTTCATTTCCTCGAGTGGGGATCGAACCCACAACCGTCGCGTTACAGTCACACCCTTGTGCCGCTGCGCCGCGACGGCCTCATTTTTAGTTTGTTTTAGTACTCTTTGCCGAGTTACTAATTATTGTAATTAGCCACTTATATTGTATAGAAAATTTTTGGCATTTTATTTTAAATTCTTTTTTTAGACTTTTGTTTTGTTTACTAGCTAGTTAGTTAGTTACAGAAGTTAGCAGCCTGTACATTTTTAAGTTAAATGTAGTGGAATTCTTTTAAAATGATGTGTTGTTTTATTAAAATAATATTTATTGATAGTAAATAGGTTTTTTTATTATAATCCATTTTGACTACTCGATACAACCATCCTTATTTATAGCTGTAACAAACAACTTCGAGTTGGTACATTAATTTTGAAACATAAAATTTATATGAGCAAACTTTATGTGGTGACAACGCAGATATAGCTTGTTCAACGTTTATTTTTGTCTTGGGACGACGTAAAAATACTCGCAAATAATATCGTAATGTCTTTTTTTTAAATAGTAATCTTATTAAAGAAGACTATTCTTTTAAAGACAGTCGTGGCGCAGGCGCACGAACGCGACAGGACTTGGGTTCAATTCCCACTAGAGGAAATACTCTTTCACAACGAGGCAAAGTGCGACTTTGAGTCCCACCTCTAAACACGCCTCCAGATTTCACCATCAACGGTAAAAGGGAGAAGGGTCTCAGGGTCCCTCTCCCTAACCCGTTAAGTACTTTTTGTTATTATAGTCTACTTACATATATTTTTAATTATATGTAGGGAAGGTTTTTTTTATACATTTTCGTAGTTTTATTGGAAATCGTGTCACATTTATATTTTTGATTTAAAAAGTTTTGAGTGTCGCTGAACATTCTATTCCTGAAATTACCCTTGTCAAACTTGTCGTTAGGAAAATCACAAAGAATCGAAAGACAAATACGAGGGTCCCCAAGCGCTCCTATTGCGAAATCCATATTTAATGAGACATCCTCTGTCAAAGCCTTCACTTCACTACTTTTATCATTCGATTTTACTTGAGAAATATTCGATTTTTC
Organism: Heliconius melpomene melpomene; assembly: GCA_000313835.2. NCBI lineage: Eukaryota > Metazoa > Arthropoda > Insecta > Lepidoptera > Nymphalidae > Heliconius > Heliconius melpomene. The sequence goes on along the minus strand of HE671283.1, from coordinate 348,025 downwards.
TTTATGCGGAGAGATATTTTTGTCATATAATTTGGTAAGTTTAAAATATTCTACGATAAACATAAAAAATAAAGCTAAAAATTAATGATTTGTTGGGTTTTATGGTCCAATGTGGAATGAAACTACCAAGTATTTTACAAATGGGCAGTGCCTCGAACTTGCGACCCAAGTAAAAGACATAAGGGGCCCCGTTATATGCCCATTAACGCATACTTTCACTGTTTGAGCTCCTTTCTCTATATAACTAAATTCTAATGATTCCCCTAAAGGCGTCTTCGAAGTCCTTTATACAAATGAATTGATGATATTTCTAGACAGGCAGATCATTTAGCCAACTTTTGAGGGGTTTCCCTGCTATACCTATGTCGAAAATCAACTCCAAGAGTATTCCCGGTTAGTGAGTTGGTAAATTCTGAATACCTGGTAAAAATAGGTAAAATAAACCATTTATATGTATATTGCCTATAGTGTAAGGTTATTTATGTAAAAAAAGTAACCTTTTCGTTTCATGTATTCATTTCACCAACACTGTAGTAACGTATCTTGCGATCTACTTACGTAGAACGCTTTCAGTGTAACAATGTGATTGAGTAACAAATCTGCATGGAGGCTTTCGCGTTTCTTACGAATGAGATACGATCCCGGAATAAGAATGTAGGTATTCTTATCTGTCTTATCTATGTGCGTGACTCTTTCTTTTCTTAAACTTTTTTTTTTAATCTTTTGTTGCAGAAGAATTGAATAAATAAATAAATTTATCAGTTTGCCGTATTTTGATCGAAATTTGAAATATTGTTGTTTTTATTTTTATGTAGTGGTAGTGTTGACAGGACAGGAATAGTATTAATGTAAAAGCTATGTAATGATGTGATGTGGGTGCGATTCCAACTCAACAGATCTCTATAAGCGCAACGGTTGTGAAACCCCATACAGAAGAATTATTTTTTTCATTTCCTCGCTCTAGTTATAAAATAAGCCGCGGCGTTGAGTTTCGCTACTCAAAAAAAGTTGGTAACGGAGTGTCTCAACACTAGATTCCTCTGCCTCCTTTGCTATACAATAGCTGCAGCATATAGTATGAAGTATACAATATAAAATGACTTAACTGCCTACCGCGGCAATATGTAGTTAGTGAGTATTTACAAGTTAAAAAAAAAAACCCTGACGTAGAGTTCCGTCACTCAGTACACAATGTCTCAAATTTGGGTGGGAAGCCGAAAACTGAAGCATTTCTCTCTTCTGCAAGACAAAATATTAATTCATTTAAACAATAATTTAAATGAGTCGTCAAACTGACTACACAAAATAACAAAACCTTTTAAAACTTTCAGGATTTTGGCGATACTTTCGCGAATTGTTCAGTTGGTACCCTAATGAGAGTTTAAGTAGTTCATCCTGGACATTCAGGTGCGACGTTGACGCGTCTCCTTCATTTTTCAACGCAAACGACTTGGTCTTAGCATTTCAATCGTCCCTTTTTTTCCAATTTTCTCGATAAATTGGAATTTTAAGATGAGTATAAGTGAGCGTTGAGTATTTCATGCTTAATGACTTAAATTGTTTTAATTATGGAATTGAGATAATGAATATTGAATTACATATAATTTGTTTGGATATAATTTCTATTTCTTTTAATTTTAAAACAAAATTGAGTCCATTGTGGCGCAGTGGAATAGAGGCTGACTGTAAACCCAATGGTTGTGGGTTCGAACCCTTCTTGAGTTAAAGTTATTGAAACAGATTTATGTCGCGTTCCGTTAGGGCAAACTTAGACTGCCTAAGACAGTAAAAAATATGATTTATATATAAAACTAGCGGCCCGCTCCCGGTTTCACCCGCGTGAACTATGTTATTATTAATTTCTGTCTCCATGACTACGTCCTAGTGACGTCTATGCAAAATTTGAGACTTCTAGCATTTTTAGTAACGAAGTTTCATACAAACTTTCGACCCCAAAAACAACCCCTTAGAAATCGAATATTGCAAATTCCCGTCTTAGCGAGCACCTACGTCCTATAACTAACTCCTATGCAAAATTTGAGATTCCTAGCACTCGTAGTTTCTGAGATTTCGTGATGAGTGAGTGACCTTTCGATTTTATATATATAGAATGAAGATGAGATTTTTGAAAGAAAATGCCTTAATTTCATAAACTAAACAGCATAGTATAAATATCAATATCTGTACGCACATATACATATTTGACTATAACTATATTTTTTTTGTTTTCAGGTAAGCGATCATTATTCATCAAAAAGTTAAGTGAAAATTAGATATATGTATTCTTTCAGCGATGTTGTAATCGGGCTAGCAAGATAGCAGGTAGGCAGGTACTGTCTTAATAATATTTTTATTATGTTAATCAATATGTAATCCCATTTTATTGTTTTCTGTTTAGATTTATTCGCTAAATCCCTACTTTTTTTACAATAATTGTTATTTTAGGCTTATAATATGTTAGTTTAATTTTTTTGTAAAATATATTTCTCGTTAAACGTATTTTCATTGTTAATTATATTTAAAGTTCAAATTGTAATGTATTAATAGAGATTTGAAAATAAAGATTTTTATTAAATGTTTATCATTTTCAATGATTTAGATTTTATTTTTAAATCGCGATGGTTTTAAATTAATAAAATGATTCCAAAATTCTAAATACGTGGGTTGTATAGGATTGTGTGGCCGTCGCTGCCTCGTGAGATGGCCTTTCACTATAAACGCAATAGTTGTGGTTTGGATCAACACTCGGGGAAAATATTCATTTATAGAAGGAGCGTGGAACTGAGTACCAGAACTCAACTACACTCAACTCAACTCAACTCAACTCAACAACCAATTGAGTGAAAGTAGAAACAGACTATCTTAAAATTAGAACCCATTTACCTACCACTCTATACGGAAAAAACTAAATATACTATTGTAAAATATACTTTATTCAGAAAATGAAGACTTTTCTGAATATTATATTATCAGTGAACAGCCGTAGAAGGTGAAACTTGCGCAACGATAGACGAGACAATGACTATGACGTCACAAATCTCATCGCTGAAACGGAACCACGATGAATAGCTTTGTTCGAAGTCATCTTTACAATAAACAGTTATTGTATGAAGTTAGGACAATCAATATTATTGTTAGACATTCTTTAAAATGTGAGTCGGGAAGTATTAGGTCACCTGAGACTAGGTTTTTATAATAGTAGCTATTCTATATTGTTTGCCTTTGCAAATCCATACCTATATTATAAATTCGAAAGTAACTCTGTCTGTCTGTCTGTCTGTCTGTCTGTCTGTCTGTCTGTCTGTCTGTCTTTTCCGCAATCAGGGCCAAACCGCTAATTTAATTGTGATAAAATACTCATATAGAGATACTTGAGGGTCCCGGGATGAACATAGGATACTTTTTTTTTCTCATATTTGTAATATTTTCGTTATATACCAATATATTAAAATAATTAATTTGACAAGGAATTTATTCCGCCATGTTAATAACAATCGTCGCTACGCGTTGCTAAGCAACGGCTTGCAAAGTTTGCTGTTTTAAGAAAACGTCACCCACAGTGAGTTTGCTTAATGCATACATGGTGCGCGCCGATATAGATTTATACAAATCTCTTTATACAAATCATTAACAAAAATTAGATGATTTCTATAATTTGATATTCATCCTTATGAAAATAAATATAATAGTCACTTTTAGCATTTCATCTAGATGGAAATTATAGTTTACTGTATAACATTCTAATAAATAATTAAGATGTGACTGATTCCAAATGACCTAGCCTTCGGGCGGCATAATATGAGTATGACCGACGCAAACGGGCGGATGACTTTGATGATTTTGTAAATTTTTATAGATTTTCGAATTACTATTATTTTTTATGTAATTATTTGCTGCTTATAATTAATTTATCTCAGTTCGGTTATCTATACCGATGTTATACACTTAAAATATCGTAATTTTAATCATTTGAGATTTTATTTAGTATTGTTCGCAAAAATTAATAATTATTTAATATAGAAAAATGTTTAGTACGCGCGCACAGCAAACTTTAGGTTTTTTTTCTAATACTAAGAATTTCCTTTAGTTACTTTTACTTCTTTGGTTTGTTCATTTCGGTTACTCAGATATTTTTTCTAATAATAAATCTCCACTTATTATTATTTTTTAACTTATTTTAATGATTTAGGCTTATATTTTCGCGGGCGTAGCCGCGTCCGGGCCCACTAGTATGAAAATATTTTTGATGATGGCTTTCATTATGCTTTTGTTCTATGATTATTCTACTTGTATATATAATATATACTTAACAGTTGATTTTATTTATATAATAACCAATGCAAGTAGGGCGTCATGCATGTATACATGTAGGTGTACATGGATATACCTATCATAGCAGGAAATTTTGTATTTCTCAGTGCTATAAATGTATAATTTGGGTATTACATTAGTGTAGTGCATCTGAGTGAAGCCGGGAATGGAACACTAGCGAAATCATTCTACGTAAAAGCGTTTATAAATTTAATATAATTTCATTTATCTATTAAAATAACAATTACCAGTCCCGGTGGTTTTAACGAAATATTTCCATAAATTGTGGAACAAATGCTACAATAATTAAATAATGCTATAATAATTACAAACATTAGAATTTAGGCGTAAAAGACAAATTGAACTGAAATTCAAAACTTTGCGTAATAATTTATGTTCTAATAATTTAAGAAATATCTTCTTAATATTTTTTTTTTGTATCATAAACAAAGAAGATGTAGTAACAATTTAAGTAGATACTCAAATGACAAAGAAAAAAATAATTAAATAAAGAAAATTACAATATGTTGAGTACATACCACCACCAAACACGGAGTGTTTTAATTTCGGGCTGAAAGCGGAGAACAGAGTATCTAAACTCTAGGTTATCTCTGCTTATATTGCTATATACGGTAAAAACATGAACATGTAAGCATATTTATATATATCCCATTCAAATCGATTTCACTCAGCCGCACTGTCACAGATCTAATAATAAATTAATCGCATCGTTAGCAATAAAGCTTATTAAATATATGATTGTAATTGCATTTCTATTGTATTAGACCGTAATTGAGGCATCATAGGCCAGAAGCATTAATCTACTTCAGGTGATCTCAAGGTTATCTTTAAAATTGTGTTGAAGCCATTTTTAGGTTATTTTTTATATTTAAATATAATATAAATAGATTGTTTAGTGTGTTTTAGGCCTACGATTAAGTAATGCATTGCATATTATTTTAATTATAATGAGGAAAAGTCCACACGGCTAAAACAGATTTGTTTAATTCTTACTCCTGTTCAAAATATTTTTGTAAAATGGACCTTTTTTGTTTAAATTTACCTTCTCTATTGTTTTTATAATTAACGGATAATGATGGAATTAAATACGTACTCCTCTCTTGGTTAATTAACGCGATGGAGTGTTTACGTTTACTGAAGTTGCTTGATTCAAACGCTTCTGTTTATTTCATGAAAAATGTTTATTCTGCTTTTGAAACTTTGCGATGGAACCACTTTACAGTTACTTTAATTAAATGACAAATATTTAGCTATGCATTTTTTTTATTTCCATGGAAAATGCTGTCTTGGTCGTCTACTATTCTTATAGAGTAAATTATTTTGGATTTCAAATTTAGGTCGCCTATAAATCTCCAATTTGAGAACTCGAGCTTAAGCTCGACTTAAGTTTAGCTTAAGTCTTCGTTTTCAATGAAAAATATATATACAAATAAGTAGAAATAAAACAAAACATACTATTTTTATATTTTCATCTTAATATGATAAATGAATATTTATTTAAACATAATTAAAATAAATACAGGAGTAAAATTCAGATTCAGAAATCTCCATTGGTCCAAAACCTCATTTGTCTACAAATGTTCCACGTAATCACATAAATGAGTTAATACTCAAACTGTCTAACTGTTATCCGTAACAAATTTGATTTCCCCGCCGAGCCCCGCAGTTGCATCTCCGTTTCCAACGCAGTCGATGTGCGGATCTAATTTCCTTTAAAATCGAATTTCTTGTTCATTTTCAGTTAGCGATCGGACGCGAAGTTTTCTCTATTAACGACAGTTCAAGTTTGTCGAACTTTAATTGATAGCGAAATATGTTTTAATTTGTTATTGGTGTTGGGTAGTTCGGTTGGTGTTTATAGAGTTTATATTGTTAGTAATACTATTTTGTTAATGTTTTTTTTATTTTGAGAAATTATTTTTAAAGTTAAAGAGTTACTAAAAACTTATGAAATATAAGATAAAAATATAAATAATAATAATAATTTTAGTTCAAAATATTTAGGAAAGATAATATTTGCATTGTATTTGGAATACCGTCTGTTTGTATTTACCGCCGCAACCAAAATTGCTAGGATGAATTAAATTATGCAGTCGCCGGCGTCGGTATAAGAAGAGCTTTAAAAGCACAACTTGGGTCTAGACAGCTTATTTTGTAACAGTGAAGAGAAATATATATGTATATGTATTCTGCCTTAACAGTACATTTACCTGGTTTTTCATTACATTGTTATAAATATAAAATTAAACGATCTGTAAGATTATTAAGTTAAATTTTTGATTATAAAAAATAATAATAAAAATGTAAATATTAACATCGAACTTAAAGACGTCTGTTAGCGACTAATTGGCATTAACTAGTTAAAGAATACAGGTATCATATTTTATTGTTTGGCAATACATTACACTAGAAGGGACAGAAAAATAATGTTTTATTGTTCTGTAAAACATATGACAAGTTAATTTTTTTTAGTTTCGCGTTGTGTACCCTAAATAGCAGGATAGGCAGGGGGAACCTAGTGTCAAGACACTTCCGTTCGATAATTTTCACCGAATTGTGGAGGCATTATGTGTTGAGTTGCGAAACTCAACGCTGCGCAGGTAAAAAGATGATTTTACAGGAAAGAACAGATAATACATTTAGAACCGTAAACGTATTATAAAAGTAATTATTTATTAATTCTTTATTTTAAATAAATTTCCTTTTGGAAAATTTGTTACTTAAATTTATAAAATCTTAACTTCTTGGAAAATACTAATGTGCATCTTTGACCTTTTCATAATACCTCACGTCGTATGGTGGCCGCAAGTGCATATGGCTCGTAAGCTTGCGGTTGTAAACTAAATTAAAACAAATGAGCTGGTGTAGTCACCGAACTAAGTTATTAATTGCGTGTTTGCATTTAATTAATGTATTAAATAGTATTTTTGTAGCGTCATTTCTAATATGGTCTAATTATGTTCTAATAATTACTAAAGGTATTGAAGTTTCTTCAATTTTTTTCAACTAGTTCATTAACTTTATTATTGGTTGGCGTGATTTACTTATAGCATTTCATATATTCTATTAATAGAAAAACTATGAATATAAACAGCTTACAATAGTTGTTTACGGCAAGCAGTCAATACACAATATAACAGTCTTACAAAAGTAAGGAAAAATAAATAAAGAAATGCCAATATTTTGATCATTTATCTTAAACTCTGCAACTTATAATTTAAAGTCGAAAGCGGGACTTCTTTGACCCACTTTTGAAAACATTCACTCACGTAGCGTCTGCAATTGGAAACTTGGGAACGATCGTTGGCTAAGTATGTTTTTGATACTTTTATTTTCTTTTGAGTTTTCCTTGTAAATACGTACTTTTGATTGATAGAAGGGACTTTATTTAAAAATTTAATTGAGAGGATTGAAATTTAATTATTTAGTACTAGTGGGCCCGAAAAACAGACAAAAATTTTAAAAATCATTGTTTTCGGTTCTATTAGGTTAATAAAGGTTCCCAATAACAATTTTTTTTAAATATCTTCCATGTACAGACACCGACCCTCTTACGGTTTTATTATAAGTATAGATATAGACGTTGTATTAAGTAAGGAAGGTTTTATATTGACAATGATTATTACTGAGAAAGTATTATGTATATTTTCAATAACATTAACACCCTGAGAAAATAAATACTATTTATGATGAGCTTGTATCTGTATAATAGAAGAATGTAAATATACGTATATATGATAAAGAATCACATAGTTATTTTACTACGCCTTCAAGTTCTTTTATTCTTTGTTGTTTGTTAACACTATAAGTATACTTTCGTCGTTTCTTATCGTTTTGCGCCTATTTCCTAGCGAAGGGTTACAAAGGAGCAACTTTTCCAATACAAAAAACATTGATGAAAATCTCATGTTATTTTTCTTTGTGACTTTTGTCATTGGCTGTAACAATGTTTTGGAACAAGAAAGTTTTTTTGTATTATTTCAGGTAATAATTATGATATGTTTATCTTTGCGTACCTTCTGTTTTCCGTTTCTCTTAACATAATCGAAAGTTAAATCTTTAACAATAAGATTTTTTTTATGGGGTTAATTATTATGGACTATTTAAAATGAACTAAAGTGAAATAATAAATTTAAATAAAAATATTGTAATTAGTCTATTATTTTATAGTTTAGTGTAGTGTTTAGTTACATTAGTGTAATTCATCTAAAACTTTTCTAATAAATTTCTTGTCTTCTCATCAGCATTCTGTCGGTGGTAGTTTCCTGCACGACTGAAATACTTGTGCCTTGTGATGAATATATCGCTGTATCGAAATTTTTAACCACAAAATGATGACGACCTAAAGTTCTGAGTTCAATAAAGGTTTCAATCCAAATTTGCTAATAAAATTACTGAATTCAAATAATTTATTAATTAACTAGCTATCACCGGTTTTTTCCGCGGCTTTGTCTCCGTGATCAAAAGGATAAAAAATTTAACTGATTGCAGGTACACTGGTTTAAATCAAAAATATTGACCTGATTGAATTAATATACCTTTAGTCGTCGTTTATTCTATTATAACTTGGTGTTAGATATGCAAAAAGATTTTTTAGATTCGAAACCTTTAATTATTCTGATTTTAGAATATTCAATAAAAAAAATCCTTATCTTTTATAATACTAGATATTAAAAAAAATCATATGCACTTTTTGTATAAAAATATATTAACTGTATACAGAGTACGTAGAGTGAAAGCTCGTATCTCTCTAACACACCTGTGTACGTTATCGTAGCAAGTTTCGTAGCGCTACGAAATCACGTAGCTTATGCTTCAGTAAACGAGAAAGCTAAGTATAGGATATACAGTATTAACTTTAATTTATTTTTAAATCTATATTAAACTATTTTAAAATTACTATTACTAATAAATTGGCTTTATATTTGTATTTATTTTAGGTTTCAATTTATTTTGTATGATATTAATGAATGAATTCTAGTGACATTGCGTGTTAAAAGGCGGAACTCAACACCGCGCTTTTTGTCTCCGTACTAGAACGAGAATATAAAAATACCTCTTTCGCCTTGTCCACTGTCATCAACCTCTTCATACATGCCGTTCGGGGGGTTCTCATACTTTTACGGTGACGTTTCTCCACTATCTTTGATGGTATGTTTTAGAAGGTCCACCGAGCTCTTCTCTTACCACTCTTACCGCTCATTTACAAACACCTTTATGAATCTTTTTATCTACTTTTGTAATGTAGCCAATACTATTTAGTCTCGCTGAAATAAATTGAATTTACGTTGCGAATCGGTTGAATGAATATTTCCAAATGCATTAGACAGCGCAATCGTGCCAAGCCGATTCGGAAGTTCAAATAAACGCTTTAATATTAGTCAATATCGTAGATACAACAATTTTCAACCAAATATTAAGGTTTATAAAGTTGACATTGTTTTAATTTATGATTTGAAGATTAACTCTGTCAATGTTTTGGTAACTTTAACTTTTTTAATATATAAAAAAGACATAGAACCTTTCGCCTATTTTTAAAGACATTATCAGTTGAGTGGCGGAGTTTAACTCTTCTTTTTGTTTTCACTTTATTTGTTGTAAAAAAACATATTTCTTTTCTTATTTTAAATTACAAAAATAACAAAATATTAAGTAGTCTTAACATATAACTTTGCCAGCGAACGTTTGCATTTAAATTACGTTGAGAAGATTAAACGAACTAGACGTGTGCTTATATACCGTAGCTTCGGAATTAGATGCAAGCATACTCAAGCAACGTTTTAAATTAAAGTAAATTGACATATTAAAATGTAGGCACTCACAATTTTTTATATATTTTTTTATAATGTTAATCGAAAGTAAAACGACTATAATAAAGGTCATGCTATTATTTTTTTAATATAAATTAATAAGATAGCCATTCGTGCGCAGGGGCAAACACGTGTGACTGTAAAAGCGACAGGTTGTGAGTTCCCGAGTTGTCGATTCCCACCCGAGGAAATTAAATATTTATTACTTTCATTATCTTCTTTCTAGTTGCGAGATAAAGCGCGGTAAAGTCCGTTAAGTTCCGCTATTCAACACCCAATTCCTCTAGAATTCGGGAAATGGGAATAGTGTCTTTACACTAGGTGCTCAAGTTCCCGTTTGCCTTCCTTGCTGTGTACAGGGTACACTCAGAGTAATGGCTATGCTTGAATTATTTTCATTTCTCTACTCTGAAAAACGAGTTTCAAGTTCCATTCGGAATGCAATGATACCTTTGTCTATCCTATTCATTTCTATTCTATATGCAGGGCAAAGCGTAAAACTGAAAAGATTTAATAAAAGTTGCGTAGAAAATATTTTAAAACTGCATTATTTAATAAACTTATCCTCCTCCTTCTATCAAGGTTACGTACAAAGAAGTTATTCCTTGTTGTTTAGTGTGTAGTTTCGTATATAAGTAACACGTGTAGATTGTAACAAATCTACACATGTTTTAACCATTATTACTTTGTGGTTGCGTCATGGAAAATTGTAGATTTCCCACAAAAGACTCGCATTTGTAAGACTGACCTTATTTCATTTTTATTTCCGGAAATATAAAACGCTAGTTGAAAGCCGAAAAAGAAATTAAACTCTATTTTTATATTACCTGATGAAATAATGAAATATGCATTAAATAATATTAAATTTTTAATAAATTATAAGAGTAAGAAAATCGTTAAAATAGCTTTACGTCAATCGAAGTTAAAAATATACTCTCATAAGCCCCCTTGTGTATTCTGAGAAAGCTCTTGAAAAAAGGGATGAAGGTCTTGTTGGCCGTTTTTTGTTTAACATTTTTTTCACAATTTTAAGATACGAAGCTCTTGGCAGTGTCTCTCCCTCTCTCCTCTATCATCCTTAGTATGTCGTTAATTAATCGTAATGTTTTATTTGAACTTAAAAAATTTATTGATATTACTTTTATTTTAGTGTATAAAAAAAATTGGGTTTGGGTTTTTGGGTTTTCATACCTAGCTAATTCGATTTGGAGTTTTAACAAGATATACATTATTTGAATTATAACTGAGAGGAAAGTATAGTTGTAGCTTATCTGGACTCAAACTTCTCAAACTCAACCACCACACCACAAACACCAGAAGAAATGAAAATATAAATTTAAGTAAATATTTCGACGACTAGAGCCTCTAGGAAGTACTCCTTTGACAAAATCTATTCACACCAAATAAAAAGGATATAGATATTCTTTTTACGTTTTCACGTTAGAACGTCGAGTATCTATAAAATAAACATGAACCGATTAAAGTCAACATAACTTAAGCCATAATACGTATAACAAGAACACCTCGTAATATTTTATATTCAAAAGTATAAAACGACGATATTGATAATAAAACTTTCTATGCTGTAAGGATATCTTGGCAAAGTGTTAGTCGCAAAGCTTTCAGAAGACGGTGTTTTGCAATATTTCTCAATGAAACGTGAGCTTCTTTTCTTTGATCGCAAATAAGGGAGTATAATATTTTAAAGTCTCACTTTTGTGCTGCTATAAAGTTTTTTAAAAATATCATTTCTTTTGTTTTAACAAACTAATGACGGCAATATATCTAATCTATATGTATAAAATCGAAAGGTGACTTACTCATCTCGAAATCTCAGAAACTACATGTGCTAGGAATCTCAAATTTTGCATAGGAGTTATATATAGGACGTAGGTGCTCGCTAAGACGGGAATTTGCAATATTCGACTTCTAAGGGGTTGTTTTTGGGATTAAAGGTTTGTGTGAAACTTCGTTACTACAAATGCTAGGAGTATCAAATTTTGCATGGTCGTCACTTATAGGACGTAGGTACTCATGGACACAGAAATTAATAATAACGTAGTTCACGCAGGCGAAGCCGCGGGCGGGCCGCTAGTTTAAAATAAAAATAAACTACAGCACAATTTACGTTAAAATTTTACAAAACCAATTTGTACCGAATTCCTCATTACAGCAATTTACCTATTTACTAAAACTTACTGATAAGTGATAAACTCAAGTTAATCTATCGTTAAAATGGCGATTTGCACATATTAACCGGATTTAGGTCGTGCTCCGAATAAAAGCCGGATCCCGGTTGCGTTAACAGGAACGGCCTTATATCCGGTTGATAATAGAATTACGGGCTTAATATCCCTCTAAGGTTGACTAGCGAAACGCTCAAATGAATGATTAGTCTCTTAGCGAGTGTTTATGAGGGTGTTAAAATATATAGTTGTAGTATATTAGATCCGGGGACGTAAGTTTGTGGTTATTGTGTATTTTTTGTAGGCGGAGGTAACCTAGAGCTATATATTATACTCCTCTCGCGGAACCCAACGCCCCGGTTTGTCTCATTACCGAAGCGGGGTAGTTAAAATAATATTTTCTCGAGTTAGAAACTTTATATAATTTTTTAGAGGTTAATAAAAAAAAAAGATTTGGTTATATTAATGTCTTCAAAATGAGCGAAAGTAATTAATTATCTACATATGAAGTGGATAACACGTAAAAATATATAAAATGTAAGATTTTTAACTATTAAAATTTCCACGGCTCGCCCGCGGTTTCTACTGTATTTATAAGTTTTCTATATCAGCCAATTTTCTATACATCTAATAAGGCTTTATAATACTTAGACACGTGCAACAAAGCAGGCAAGCGGAATCAAGTTAAGAGATTGTAGGTAATAGCGGTGATCTGCATACATTAGAGTAGTTTGGATCGTGCTTTGCATAAAATGAGGTTCCAGCCGTGGGAGCCGACTACAGGGGAACTAATGACTGGTTAATTATTGTATTAAGTTAATGATATAGGTACGTTTGTTAGTTTTCTCTACCTGCAGTGCTATGTTGAAATCGTAAAGCTGGTTATTTTGTTTGCATTTATGCTTCATTAATAAAAAAAAAAACAGCTTCACACTGTATCCCGCACACAGCAGGGTAGACAGAGGGAACGTAGTGTTAAGACACTACGTTCCCCACTTTCTGCCAAATTTTGGAGGCATTGCGTGTTGAGTGGCAGAACTCAACGCCGCGCTTTGCCTCGACACCAGAGCGAAGAAATAGAAATATAAACGTAAATAAATATTTCACTTCCTGGAGTGGGGATCGAACCCACAACCATCGCGTTGCAGTCACACCTTGTGCCGCTGCGCCAGGACAGCCTTCATTAATACGGATTCATTAATAATTTAAGAATTTTGTACCAAAGTGGAGTAAAGGAAGGAATGAAAATAATTAAAATATAATAATTCCCTTCAGTGGGTATTGAACATTCAAACATCGCGTTTATAGTCAAAGACTATTCCACTACGAGATGATGATTTTTTTTGTATGTTTAGACACTCCGTTCCCCATTTTTCACCTAATTCTGGAGACAATGCGTGTGGAGAAGCTAAACTAAACGTCGCGCTTTGTATTGACACCAAAGCGAAGAAATGAAATTATTAAAAATCAAAGGCGTATACCAAATTTCAGATCAATCGGTTAACGGGAAGAGGGTTAAATTTCAATTACTAAATTTGACCCAAACAAATATCCAAACAAACGGGGTGAGCTAAATAAAACCGTTTAATAGTATTTCATTTCCTCGAGTGGGATCAAACCCAATAACCAACCAGTAGCGTTTACAGTCACACCCTTGTGCTTCTGGGTTACTGCGGCCTCCTGAAATGACTATTCTACGCGTATATAGCGTAGTTCCATTTCATAATAAGGATGCCGGTTTGATTGTGCCCCCAACGCCTCTGTCGTTCGGTTAAATTGCTGGCACTTAATGTCGGGAACACGAGAACACAATAAATATACTGGGGGCTATTGAATAATTTCTGTTCGTGCACTCAAGTAATGGATACTTATGTATTTTTTATAGTTGTAATGTTTGTTTTAGGTCGGTAATATATATAATTTTTCTTTTGCACATGTTTTTTTTGGTGAGATTTTTAATACTTTTTCATATATTTTTTTTTAATTATTATTTGTATTTATATAATATGGCTATTGTAATACAATGTTACCTTGTGTTAGATTTATAACGGGATATGCATCTGAATATGTAAAGGGTAAAGGCGTTGTCTATTTAGAAACTTACATTAAATCGATAAACAAGCCTAGAAAAAAAAACAGAAACCTAGAAAGCTTTTTATGTTATACTTAACTATAATTTTCTTTAAATATCTGCTTTATTATCTGCTTCTTTCACAATCATGTAAATTATAACTTTGTAATTGGTTGAGTGGTGGCCACTTTGTGTAATCAAATGAGATAAAAAAGTATAAAAAAAATTTTAAGTTAAACGGTTTTATATTGCAGATAAATGTACTAAAAGCTAAAAAATAATTTCATAGAAATTATGATTACTAAAATTTAATCGTGGGGGCACGTCCAATATCTACAATTGAAAGACATAGCGTGAGACT
>HE671283.1:316589-332899 GCA_000313835.2 Heliconius melpomene melpomene | reverse complement strand
TTCTGCTTGACAAGCCCTTTCATTTGATACCCGTATTGATAGGATTGAAAAAAACTAACTTGTCCGCCATCTTATAGTGGCGGCCATCTTGGATTTTGATTTTGTATAGTCCACTGAATTCTACTTGACAAGCCCTTTCATTTGATATCCATATTGATGGGATTGAAAAAAACTAAGTTGTCCGCCATCTTGTAGCGGCGGCCATCTTGGATTCACAATAATATTTAATATGGATAATTGTATTGTCTCCAGAATCAAAGGCGTATACCAAATTTCAGATCAATCGGTTAACGGGAAGAGGGTTAAATTTCAATTACTAAATTTGACCCAAACAAACAAACAAACGGGGTGAGCTAAATAAAACCGTTTAATAAAACCGTTTAATAATAAATACTGTGTGATTATTTTGTTTAATGAATTAAAACAAATCTTGCTATTTAAATATATATTTATAGTACAATATAAACCTCAATTGAATTGACCTATTTTTACACGTTTCCTACACCATTTTTTTAATAAAACATTAACATATTCGTAAAATAAAATATTTGCCAATGGGAAATATATGGGTGGTGGACTCGTAATTTCCGTCCCGGAAGTACCCATTAGTGAGAGGGACGAGGTGAATCAATTTGTCGGGTACAAGGAAGACTGTTGAAAAAAATTGTCACCTTTTTTTTGATTTGTCCGTGACCTAAAATCACTGAAATTAACGAAGTGTGATCATTTGTCTTTATTAATTTGAGTTTTTATAGGAACCCTCGTCGATTATTGGTGTGCCCAAAAATTTGTCAAATATTTTATATATATTCTTCTATAGTTGTTTTATTTTCATTTTCATATTATTGTTATGAAAGAAAGGCATGAAATTTTCAACTATTTTTTGCTCTGGTAAACTATACTTAAGAAAAAAGATACAATCCAAGACCGGGATGGTTGATGTTCTAGGGGTAGGCCTACGGTCCGTTCCGTTTATTTATTAAAAAATGCTCTTTGATACGAAATCTCTGAAACCATTGCAGTATAATACTTTTAGGCTGTGGACAAACGGAATAACTAATTTAGATTTAGATTTAAAACCGAGCGTAGCTTTAAAGTGTCAAAGTGCTTTTGGATTCGTAGATCGAAATACTATTTGACACTTAATGGTATAAGGGAAATTTAAAATAAAAAAAAAAAACAATAGGCTATCTTACGGAAAAGGAAAAACCAAAAATAGGGCGCAAAATAAATGAAGGTAAAATATTCACTTACATAAAAACCTTTTTTTAACCTTCGCTCATGTATATTAAGTTGGATGATCAGACGTTTACCCTCCAATAAGGTCTTATGTTAAAAAAATCTTTTTCATAGGTATCCATTGTACGGGTCAATATTTATATATATATATAGTACGGTCGAACAGTCGTGGGCGCTCTGAAGTTAACTGAAGATGGCTGCGCAGTTATGATTTTAGGATTTTTCTTACTCTTAATTATTTTCTTCCCGAGTGAACAATGCGCAAAATTTCTGAAAGGCTCTTAGTCCAGGGCGGCCACAACTCGTCGATCGCACTGTATTTACCGCGTAATGTAAATACAACCCTAATATAGAGAGCTACGTGTTCAATTTCCTCGTTCTTGTGGAAGCCATTACGTAAATAGCCTGCAGTTGTCATTATTATTAGTTACCGCAAAACTGGCGAGCATTATTATATTGGTTTAGCTGTAATGAGAAAACGCTTATATTAGAAACGTGGTTTGAATATTTTATATACATCTTTGTATTTAGCTATTTTATTGAAATGGATGGTTTAGTTTTCAATGGATAGACATTGTCTTTATAATGATCGTGTTATTAGAACACGAAAGTAAGTCTCATTAGCATACATAATTGAAGTTCAAGCGGGCGAAGCCGCGAGCGATTCGCTAGATTTTAAATATACATTTGCCCGAGTGTGGATTGAACCCACAACCAACGTGTATTTTTTTCTTTTTATGCCTCGAACTTTAGTTATTTGCTCCGTTTGTTGGTAAAAGTCTTTTAAAATAACTTATCCGAAACAATTTCTATACTGCTATTTATTTTATACGCTTGAACCCCCAGAGATTGTGTGTTACATTGTAACATATGTTTATTTTACGATATAGGCATTTCGATTTAGGTTTTAGCCTGTACAAGTATATATTGACAGGAAAATTTGTACACGTAGCTTTATCTTAAAATACATAGAATAGATTAGAATTTTTGTAAAACAGTTCAAAAAAAATATATTTTCTTTTATGTACTTTTACAGTGAAAAAATATGTACGGTATGTATTAAGGTTACGTAGAAATTCACTTTATATAAATACTTTGTTTCCAACGTGGCCCGGTAGCACAAGTGTATGACTGCAAACGCGACGTTTGTTCGATTACCATTCGGGGTAATAAAATATTTAATATTTTCATTTTATCCCAATGATAACGAGGCAAAGTGCCGCCACGCAATACGTAATGCTTTAGAATGCGGTGAAAAGTGGGAAACAGGAGTTTCTTAATTTCTCTACCTACCCTGCTATGTACAGGATAAAAAACATAGAGTTTATTAAAAGTTATATTAAGTAAATTATATTAATTTAATTTCTCGCGACAACTTTGTCTAAATATTACCGAATCAGTAAGCTTTAGTGTCAGTTTCCTTCTCTCATTAATTTGGTTACTTAAGTTCAGTTAATTTTGGGGAGCGTTTTGTGACACAAATAAATTAGGGATCGAGTTTGGATCGAGTCAAATTATTTGTTAATGAGCTCGTCCCTATCGTCATCAACCTCACGACTTAGTAAAATGTAAATGTTAGAGTATAGTAAGTAAGCTGTGATTTGTTAGTCATGTTGCGGTTTTTGGGCTTTTATACTAATGAGACTAGAATTTTTAAATAGTTGCAAAAAATTTTTTGTTTAATTATTCGTTTAACGCACTAAGCCATCTCCACGCCGCCCTAACTCGCGCTTTTCTTCTCTTTTTTCTTAAATTGTGGCCTATTTATAAATGATCGTCTTTTATAATTAAAGTTGGATTAATCACTCGAACAACAAAACACAGCAATGTAAATAATTCACCGCAAATTATAATAATTTCATGTGACCGGAAAATGGAAGGGAAACTCATTGGAAAATACAGGCCGGGGCATGTACGTCCCGCGGGCACCAGAACAATTGAATAGCACAATACAACGTAAATCATGAATCTTATAGCGAGTTGGAATCGATTTTGAATGTTTTATTTATAGCGGATAAAGGAAGGCCATATTTGCATTAGTATTTTGCTCGCGAGCAAAAATGTGTTATAAAATATAGGTAAAAGATATACGTAAGCGATTTTAGATGAGTTTCTTTGGATATATCTATCGACGTAGAGTAGATAAAGATGTAGTTTTAAGATAGATACCCTGATATAAGTATTTACTCGTAGCTTTGGTCTTTGGTTTATTGGAATTGATTAGGAGTTGTGTATGACATATGACAGTCTTACTTGATATCGGACTACCCAAAACAAATGAATTTATTGATTCGTATCAGTAGTTCCGGAACTAGCGCGTTCAACTAAAGTAGTTAATTTTATAGACTCTTTAGTTAATATTAAGTACAGAAATATAGTATGTATAGATATACAAATATGTGAGAATTTAGAACGTTTGGAAATGATAATATATGTGGCTAATTTCTTTCATACTTATTGCGATTTATTGTTATTAATTATGAATTTTGTTTAAGATTTATATTATTATTATACTTCATGAATGTGGCAAGAAAAAATAGGAAGCCGTACGGGCTATGAGCTTGGATCTTTTGAAATTCATTTGAAATAGCATCGATATAAATTCCTGTACGTTTTATTATAAATAGAAACGTTTGAAGTTCATTGATAGAGATATTCCGTGACGTATGAAATCATTTATAGTAATAGAAGTTAATAATAGATGACTCCTTTAGCGCAGTGGTGTTGGTATGTCATCGATGGTGATTTATAAAACATTACTACACTAAATAAACATTAAAACAATAAAAACACAAATGACAGCTTCTCAGGAATATGGAGTAACTCTCCTGTACCTATGTTTTTCACTCGAGGGGTTCACGGTTTGAGCTCGTATCCCCACTTAGTGATAATCTTAACTGAATGATTGAATTTTACATTTTTAATACATTATTGTTTTGATGACACAAGTGTGACCTGTGATTTCAGTAGGCCTTGGCCTACACAGGTGTTCTACCTGTTGTTGTACATTAAGAGAAAATTATGAACCGCCACAACATTTTGCTTCTAAAGCTTAGAATTAATATGAAATATTTTATGTTGTTTCGTGAAACACAACTCGTTTTAAATTTAAATATTAAAATATTCACCGAGTGCACGACCGTGGCATAACCTTGAACTCTACGCAGAAGAGAAAAAATATTTTTTTTTATTTGGTCCAATATTTTTTTTAGCTTCACTCTGTGTTTCGCATATACAAAGTATGCAGAGAAAATCTAGTCACTCCGTTCCCAACTTTCCGCTCATTTTTTGATACTTACTTTAAATGGCGGGGTCGGCGCACTTTGTCTTGTTAAATCGAGGTAATGAAAATTACTCAATCCCTGTTTGAGAATCAAACCCACACCCGCAACGCAGTTCACAATCTGACGTTATCGCCACGACCGTTTCGATTATTTATAAATTAGTAAAATTAATTAATATTTTATTATACCTAAATATCCTTAAAGTTTTATCAATTTGTTTTTATTAAAGTACGCAACCCAAATATAAGATCCGATTAAGGGATAAAGGGGAAGCAATCGCTCGATCATAGAATGATTATGGTTGGCTAGGCTTGTCGGTATTGAAATTGGTTAACGTTTCTAATATAAGGACCTCACGCCTGAACCACTGCACTGGCTTGAAATTGTTTAGTGGTTACGAATTATTAATTATATATCTATACTAAATCTAACAGCCAGGCCATTTTCTTTTAAAATTGATACTGTTTTTTTAAGTTAATAATTAATTAATAGATATGTCCGTGTGAATGAGAAAATAATAAACTTTAATCACTTAAAATTATATCTACATACGTATGTCTCGCTGATTACAACGCGTATACAATACAGCCAATTAATAAAAATTACTTTTATATTGAAAGGTCAAACAAAGTTCGTTTTAATCATCGTCAATGGTGTCCGCGCTGATAAACAAAATATTGTTTAATTCATATTGTTTCATCATATGCAACGATTAAATAATTGTATATTTACTTTGGTGAAGAGGATTTATTTATTTTTTATTTTTATTTTTTTGCGAGTCAGTAGCGGAACTCTGCGCCGTGTTTTGTCGTGATAAATAGGGGTAGAATCCACAACTCGGCAATAACGGTATTTATACGAGTTGGTGTTTAACGCCAAACGCGCTTAAGTTATTTATTAAGTTATTTATTTTAAGTTATTTTTACAAATATATAAATCTAATAATCACATCTTATTTAACAATATTAGTGACTTTCTTGTAATTTACATGCTAAATAATTACTATATTTTTGAGTTTGTGTGTTTGTTTGTACGTTAATTATACACGTAGTTAATAATATTTTTTTAGCGTCCGCTGTATCCCGCACACAGCAGCGTAGGCAGCGGAAGCATTGCGTGTTGAATGAGAGACCCCAACACTACGATTTCCCTCTACGCCAGAGCAAATAAAATGCAAACATTAAATATTTCATTTTCAAGAGTGAGAATCGAACCCATAACCTGTTGCGTTTGTGATGCGCCACGACTGACCTCATAATAAAAATCCCGCCAAACTTGAATTGTATGTTTTATCTTGATGCCGCTGCCAGGAAGATGATTTATATGGATCAATCGTATTTACACCAGGAGGAAGTAATCTGTAATATGAAGAGAAATTCAATGTTATGAAGAAATATTATGAAATTTGCTCTTGCGTCTCAGCAAAGTCATGTCAGTAATAAATGTTTGCCTATTTTAAGTAAACAGTAACCTTTTTTATAGCTTTACGCTGAATTCCTCGTATAGTAGGGTAGGCTATGGGAACCTCGGATTAGAACTCTTTTTTTCTCCACTTTTTGCCCAATTTAGAAGATATAGCGTGTTGAGTGGCGGCAGCCAATGCCGTGATTTGCCTCATTTCAGAGTGAGGAAATGAAAAGTCAGACGCTGTCCTACTGCACCACCACGGAAATGCTTTTTTTAAACACGTAATACATTTTGAACATAGCTGAATTTGAATTCGCGTGCTGGTAACTTTACTTAAAAGTCTGTTTTATATAAATTTTATACATAAGTGGTACTCTATTCTAGCTATTATTATTTTTTCATTATTTTGTTTTAATGATGAATGTTACATACAAACCTATCTTCTCTGAGCCACAATTAAGTTTATCTATAGAAATACGTACAATCGCCGCCATTTGCAATCAATTCTGTGTAGAACAACAATTTCGAACTCCTCCAGAGTAATTTGGCTTTGTTTGTGTACCCTGGGAAATGGGAGTATTTCGTGATGTCTCTAGACTTTGTTGAGTATAGTATATATGTATATATAAACTTGTGGTTATAGATGTAACGTATTGTAATATTAGGGTCTATTTAATATTGTTTTTTATTTATTTCTTTCATATTCCGTTGCGGCTTATATATTTCTTTACATATTTCCCTTTATATTACGTCGGTAACGCTAATTAATTAGTTTTTTATAATATCATTGCAAGAAAAACATTTCTTTTCAGCTTCGTATCGCTTCGTAGCTTTAATGAGTAGTTATATTTTTAACAAAAGATAACTCAACAAAACTTTAAGTAAATTACGAGAAAACACATTCATAATACGATACGTAGTTATAAACTACAAGTTCTCCTTTCTATTTGGATTGTAGTTTATTGTTATAGCACATGTAAGCCTTTTCTTTTCATACGACAAAAAGTCGTAAGATGAAACTCTATACATTTTAACTATTAGAAATGTTAACAATGTTCTTTGATTGCTTTGCCCTTTCGTTAAAACCTTACGTAAAATATAATAGTAGTGTGTAGTGTAAAGTAGGAAACGAAATTTATGTTCGTCTAAGTGCATCTAAGTGGTTTTCAATACATTTCTAACTAAGGAAACTGTTTTTATTATCAAAACGAACATTTTAAAATGCAAAAGCACAATATTCTAAATAGCTCTTAACCTTTTATTATTTGAGTGTAACTCCGAATGGTATTGGCACCGCTCTCGTAATGCAACAAGTGGTAAGCTAAATACTAGCTTACGTCACGAACACGAATAACCCGGCTGGTAGCTATATCAGTCGCTTTGATGCGGTCCATTGGGCCGGAATATAGGGTATATTCCGTTGGCTCAGCAAAAAATATCGGCTGCGATACTGTGGATCGGTTATACAGTCCTGGGTTACGCATTTCAATACTGAATTTCTATATTCAATCTATGAGTGGAAGTTATTAGTATTAAAATAAATAAATCAGCTTCGAGCAGAGGGAACCTAGTGTTAAAACACCGTGTTTCTCATTTCCTGCTGAGCTCTGGAGGCATTGCTTGTTCAGTTGCGAAATGCAACGTATTGCTTTGCCTCGATACCAGAGTCAATTTAAAAAAAATAATGTGATTGAGATTTTAAATATATTTTTCATTTCTTTAAGGAGGCCTATTATTTCGTATATAGATAGGTATATAATATTAATAAAACATACGTAGTATATGACAATTTTTATTGAAAAACAATATTACATAGCATATCCTGCTAGTCGAACCACAAAGACCTGACACAGCATAAGTTAATTATTCAAAAGTTCTGACTGTTCGTACCGAGTTCCAAACTTCATGGCCCCAATCTCTTATTGCCACTTTACAATTCACTTCATAGTCCTGTGTGGTAGAAGTGGTAGAACCTTCCAGCGTTTACTTTCGGAGGGACAGCGTTTCCTCTTTGGGTTTTATTGCTTGTTTACCACTATACGTTTCTTTAGATGATAAATTGTGATCAATGCATTGGTTCCTTTGTCGATGTTATGTTTAGTACCACTTATATTATATTAAATTAAAAGTAAGACAAATATAAACAAAATGAACTTTACCCTTTTCCTAGCATGGTAGGCATGGTAGGGTAGGCAGAGGGAACGTTAGGGAAAAAACTAGAATTTACGTTTTATAGTCCACGCAACAAAATGCCAGTCGTGGCGCAGGGGCTCAAGCGTGTGACTGAAAACGCGACAGTTGTGGTATCGATTCCCACTCGATGAAATTAAATCTATATATATAAAATCGAAAGGTCACTCACTCATCACGAAAGCTCAGAAACTACAAGTGCTAGGAATCTCAAATTTTGCATAGGAGTTACTTATAGGACGTAGGTGCTCGCTAAGACGGGAATTTGCAATATTCGACTTCTAAGTGGTTGTTTTTGGGGTCAAAAGTTTGTATGAAACTTCGTTACTACAAAAGCTAAGTCTCAAATTTTGCATAACGTCACTAGGACGTAGTCATGGAGACAGAAACCGCGCATGAAACCGCGAGCGGGCCGCTAGTATATAATATTTTCATTTCTTCGCTCCGGTGTCGAGGCAAAACGCGGTGTTAAGTTCTGCCACACAAAAAATCAAGAATTCAGCGAAAATTGGGAAACACTACTACTACTCCGTTTTAGTATATTTGTACTCTATACAGATATTTTGAAATATCAAGGAATTGAAAGAACACATTTATATGATGTCTCTATCAAATTCTCAGCGATTTATTTCTCTTCGATACGTTAGAGTTGGACTCTAGAGCATTTCGTATTCACACGCTTTCTAAAACAAATCGCGCTCCATTATTTATAAGTGAAAATGGCAATTTCTTTTGTTTTCCTTTACTTCATTCAGAATATATTCTAAAGGCGTCGATGTCAATTACTTTCAGTGATAAAAGCCTTATGTATGTGAAAACTAAGATCTAAATTGTATCTAAGTTTAACTAAGATTTCATATTTTTGGTTTTATAGTAGCGCTTGGATGAATATGTAAAATTGACTCAATTCGTATAATTGATTGGTTTTCCTTTTTGCTAATGTTATTTACGGTTATTATAAAATAGGAGCAAAGTCTCTACGTTTTTTTAGCTTCACGCTGCCTGCCTTCTTTCTGCAGGGTAGTCAAAGGGAACTAGCTAGTGTTAAGACACACTATTCCCATTAAGACAGTTACGTTTCCGACTTTCCGCCGAATTTAGGAGGCATTGCGTGTTGAGTGGCGAAACTCAACATCGCAGTTTGTCTCGTTATCAGAGCGAGGAAATGTAAATATTAAGTATTTAATTTCCTCGAGTGGAAATCAAACCCCACAACCAGTCGTGCTTACAGTCACACGCCTAGGCGCCTGCGCTACGACTAGCCTCGTGTCTTATTTATTAATAAATTTACTGTTGGTTTTTCTTTCAATGTCCAAACATTTTTACAGTACAGAAAAATGAAACACGTATTATTGGTAAAATAAACTCATATAAATGTACTTAACATTATTTTGTGCGTGGCCTAAGAAAATATAGAAGGACCATGTTTTTCAAGTGCCTCTAACAGTGAATTTGAGTGGGGTTTGCTAAGTTGTTAATGTCTACTCGACGTTACTTAATTTTGGTTACAATTCTTTTTATTTGTTTTATAATTCTT
The DNA here is from genome assembly GCA_000313835.2 of Heliconius melpomene melpomene. NCBI lineage: Eukaryota > Metazoa > Arthropoda > Insecta > Lepidoptera > Nymphalidae > Heliconius > Heliconius melpomene. The sequence continues at coordinate 323,242 of HE671283.1, read as the reverse complement.
TTTCTTTTTATTTATTTTATTACTAAGGCCAGTCGTAGAGCAGGGGAACAAAGTGTTACCGTAAACGTGACTGGTTGTAGAATCGATTCCCATTCGTTTTATTATTATGTATTTCATTTATTTCTTTCATACTAGTAACGAGATAAAACGCGGCGTTAAGATACGCCACTCAATGACTGTGACACACAATGTCTCAAGGATTCGGCGGAAAGTGAAGAGCCGAAAGTTTTATATTTCCCGTATATCCCCGAAGTATTAACCATGTTCCCTGGTTCTCTCCGCCTACCCTGCTATATGCTACGGGATACAGGATGATGCTAAACAAATAATTCTATATTTATTACAACACCTCGTTTTTTATTTCAACTGTCAAGCAGACTTGACCTAAGAAAGTACTTGTGTAACCACATTTCAATAGGCTCGAATTAGGCCGCCCTCGGGGTAAGGCTTCCGAAGCCGTTTACATCCTCTTAACAATTTGCAGCTTAACCTCGAACTTACCTTTTCTATGGTTGCCTTGTTAATTGTACTTCTTAAATTGATATCTAATGAAAAATTCGTTTTCATTTAAGTGTTGTTAAGTGTATTTGTGATTGTCATTAAAGCGTGTAGTGTTGTTTAAGATTTCTTTAACTAATTTAATAATAATAATAATAATATAATACTTTATTGCACAAATAAGAAGAAAAAAAAAAAATACAAATCATTAGAAACACGATTAACAAGTGTGCAATGGCGGCCTTATCACTAAAAGCGATTTCTTACAGGCAACCAAAGAAAAACGGAAGGATTAAATTTAGAAAAGAAGGCAGAAAGGTGCAAAAAGTACATAAAATATATAAAAACCAATATTCAGAGAACACAAAATAGTTTAATACATACATTTATACATACATATCTACACAAATGCCTACATACATACATATATACATACATACAACAATTAAAGATAAATACATATATAATTATAATATTGTCGTTTTATGAATTGAGTTGGAGATAGTAAAGTTTAAGACGTCGTTTAAAAATCCCAATTGACTGGGACCGTCTTACTTCCAGCGGCAACTTATTCCATAGCTTTACTGTTTTAACCGTAAAAGAGTCACTATAGCATTTCGTGTGGCATAGAGGAATTTCGAGGATATGGTTAAGGTGGGAACGGAGGTTTTGGGAATCGAAGGTGTCTGACCCCAGGAACTTAAAACGCTCCTTGAGGTAGGATGGTGTAACAGGATTGAAAAGGATGCTATAAAGAAGAGTGAGGGCATGCAAGTTACGCCTGTATTCTATTGGCAGCCATTTCAGTTGACTACGATACTGAGACACATGGTCATGTTTCCTTAACCCAAAAATAAATCTAATTATAAGATTTTGCAGACGCTCAAGTTTATTTAGTAGTTGCTGGGACAGATCTAAGTAGCATGTATCAGCATAGTCTAGGATAGGTAGAAGGAGAGCGTGGGCAAGAGAGATTTTAGTCTTTAACGGTAAGACGTTCTTCCATCTTCTCAATCTACCTATGGTACAAAAGACCTTACGACTAAGCTCAGATACCTGAGACGACCAGCAAAAAGAACCATCCATCCTGATTCCCAGATTCCTAACACTCTCACTAACCTCCGAACAAACATTATCATAAAAAATTGAGGGTAAAGGAGAACGTAATTTAGACAATTGTTTAGAGCTACCAAATATACACACCTGAGACTTGTTGGGATTGACAGAGAGCCCAAACGATTTACTCCAGGAACTAATAATTTGTAAATCTGAATTAATTTCACTAACCGCATTTGGTATATCGTTTACAGCTGCAGTTGTGTAAATTTGCAAGTCATCAGCGTAAAGGTGGTACGATGACGATATGAGTTGAGTGAGAGTGTTAATGAAAATGGAAAAGAGTAATGGTGATAGTACACTACCTTGTGGGACGCCAGCGTTTATACTGCAAATTGATGAAGCTTTTCCATCAAGCTTGATACTTTGTCTGCGTCCGTGTAGGTAAGAGGAAAACCATTCAGTAGCTTTCGAGGAGAAGTTAATAGATTTTAAAATAGATAATAGAACATCGAAGTCAACTGTGTTAAATGCATTAGAGAAATCCAGCAGAACAAGTAATATATTTGGTAAACTAATTTATTTGGTTATTGTAAAGGAAAACTTCTGTATTTCGTTAATTTAACTAACATTTAAGCCGTTTTAGTGCAGTGGCACGGATGTGTGACTGTTAGCACCATGGTTTTAGAGGTGTGAGTCTTCCAAGTCGGTGGAATAAACAAACAAATACCAAAATAAAGCGCGGCGTTGAATTTCGCCTTTCAACACGTAGGTTCTCGGAAATCAATCGATTAGATTGTTTTAACGCTATGGTTCTTCTACCTTCCTTGCTTACCACTATCACGTGTTTATATAATGCAAAAAGTATGTGTACAAATATTTTCAATGCAGTAAAAAAGTTTTCAAAATATAATTAGATTATCCCTTGATCTTTCAAATTCCTTAAACAAAGAAAAAAATAATTGTATCACATCCTACACCCACTTCTTTTTATCTTCGCTCTTGAAGAAATTCGAACCACCTTCTAATACAAAATAAACAACCAAACCTTTATTAAAACGACAAAAAATATATTACTCACTTTTTTTGTCAGGATAGAAGAAAAAACAAAAGGAAAAAAACGAAAGTTTATTGCTACCGAGAAAAAGTAAATTGAAATGAAACAAGCTGCGTATAATTCGTTACTATGTTATATATTAAGTAAAAGATAATTTGCTTCTGAATGAAAACGGAATTAGCCGTGTTTTTTTTATTAATTTCGTTAGAGCCATCTTATGTTGGAGTCATGTTTCAAGAACAAAATGTAATTACATATTTTCCGAGAGATCAGCTCGTATAATTTCCCCACATCTTATTTCTGTTGCCGTAAGGATACAATCTTAATATACAATTACAGGTCGTAATATACGGTTGGCGGGACAGATGAAATTAGAAGTGGCATTGTTCTATTGTTTATTATATCTCTAATCTCGTTCGTAGATCTCTGATACGTCGGTTAGGTAACGATTTTTCAATAATTGTTAAATATTTTGTCCTTAAAACTTCGTCCTTTTTAATATTCGTAAGCAGCCATATACAAAGATCTGGAAAGTGCATACTTGGATTTTAATTGCGTTAAATGATTGCATAAAGGCAAATATTAAATAAATAATGAAATAATGCGACCAGTCGTGGTACAGGTCCAGGCGAGTGATTGCTAAGCCACCGTAGGTTCGATCTTCACTCATGAACTGAAATATTTCATATTTTCATTTCTTCGCCCTCGTATCAAAGCGCAGTGTTGAGTTACGCCACTCAATATGCAATGCCTCCAGAATTTACCAAAAAATAGGGAATGGAGGGTCTAGATTTCCCCCTACGTATACTGGTGAGTGTGGGATATAGGGCATACAGCTTGAAATTAAAAAAAATACAATACACTAAATAAATAATGAAGTGCTCTATATCACTTCCATAGAGCTCTCTACTCGTAGGATCCGCCCGCCGTAGGCTAAATTAATGATTAAGCCGGTGTATCACGTTGCTTGTAGGTGTATAGTACAATTACAAGTATGCATATATATTGCGAGATTCCTATTCCTGTATCCTTCTAGTTTGTAGAAGAGGTGAGAGAACCTAGTATTAAGAAACTCTTCATTTTCCGTTCAATTTGAAACATTACATGTTGAGTGGCGACTGGTAGATATCTCGAATGTCTCGAAAATTATACGGAAGGTACTGCTATGCACGAATGATTATTTTGGGATTAATAGTCAACATACAATATCTTTAAATATCCCAAACAAATAAAAGTACCCACGTTTTCAAAATATTCCAGTAATTTTAACAGAATATTAATAAGGCGTCCATTCATTATTCATGTGGTTGCTCGTGGCGATGCTAATTTTTCACTTAGTTTATTTATATTCCCAATTCCTTTCACCTCTAAATGGTCCTTTCGAGGGTCGAGGGTGAGTTTGCTGATATCTTTTCTCTTTTCTATTGAATATGTGGTTTATACGAATTATCTTAAGCTTATTCAATCATATTATAAGGAAGATTTCATTTCATTTATATTAGTATGTATCTTTGAGATAAATTAGACATTATCTTTTTAAATAAGTCTTAGGGATTTTTTTTTGATTCACGAGCAAATATTAATAATAATATTAGAAGATTTAAATTAATTAAATGAACATCTCCTATAATATAATAGAGTCACCTCTTATTTTTTTCTATAGTAAAATTGTTTCCCTTAAAATAAATATAGGTACATTTGCTGAAAGTTAACTTTGGGCCAAATTAATGTAATATATTTCATGTGCCCCAAAGGAATAGCGGTTTTTGTGAATTAGCTTTTATAAAATACGCTCGGTAGAATTTATAAGCAAGTAAATAGTATGTGGGACGTTTATTATTACTATTAATATATACATAATTTGGTAGGATATTTCTGTTTGAATTTTTTTGTTAAATATTTATTTTTAATTATTTATATTTATATATGGAGATGATGAATTATTTTCGTTTCTTCCCATATCTTTTGGAATTTCGATTTTGGACAGAGGATCTTTTAGTGCCCTTTAACTTTTTAACATATCTACATATAAGCCAAATTTTAACTTTCTTAGTTCAATAGTTTCGTCTGAGATTTGTCTGTCATTAAATTATTATTCGGAATTATAATAGTAAAAGTATTATGTGGCGTTTATTTTATTAATTTAATTTTTTCCTCTATATCTACTCCGGCATCTGTACATTTTTTTTGTAAAAAATTTACGCCTGTAAATGAAAGTGAAAGTTTTTTTACTTTACATACTAATATAGATATAGATTTAACAATTTATATTAGATTTAAATCCATTATAATCACAAGCATTTATTATGTAATTATTAAAAATCCACTAACAACGCAAAAACGCCACATGACGCAATTCAGTTACGGAAAAATAATAAAAACGTCGTTTACATACCAAAATTGCAACGGTGAAGAGCGAAATATTCATTTAAACTTGTATGGTTAGGCGAGTTTAATTTGCAAGCTTTTGTAAGCTTTTTGTTGGTTGATTTGGAAATACACAAAGTTATTAATTGGGTTTTAGAGTTCCGTTCGTACAGGATGGAATGGTGTGTTCTCGTATTTTTTTAAATAAACTTTTGTATTTTTTAATGGGGATGACGTCGGGATGCGATGGTCGACTGGTCGATGGTCGATTTGCCGGCCTGATACAAAATGCTGGGTTGAGTTCCGTGGTTTAAAAGAGAGGCGTCGATATAAGGTTTTAAAACTTCCATGTACATTTATTAATAGTTCTTAATAGTTAATTTCCTATAAAATATATTATTAGTTCAATTACACCATTGAAACAGTTATATAATCAATAGACACATAAATATTTTTTTGAAAAATAGAAAGATTAATTTTAGTCTAGTGATGTCAAGAGTCGTACGTATATCTTCCAATTTAAATTTCAATATCTGACCGTCCGTGCACCTTGCTTTAAAGCAGGCAAACACAAGGTGCTTGAGTCTTTGTGGACTAGCTCGAGATTCCTATCGAATATTGTGCATACAAAGTGAAATTTTAACGAGACCGGGATTTTGTAGCAAAGGCAGTTTCTGTTAAAAAATATATTGGAATTGTGTTATTCATTTAAGCCACAAGGAACGTCAGAAGACAATATAAAATCTGGAAATTAAATTACTCAGGCGAGAAAAAGGCTTTTTAAAAATTATTTATTTAATTTTATAAACAACCTTTCTGTTTTAAAGCAAGTTGAAGACAGAGAATCTTTATTAAAATTTTATATAATTCAAAACAGTTAAATCAGCAAAATACTAAAACACTATTGTTCGATTCCGCGAGGTCCAAGTGCGGCGTCATCGGAATGTATCCTTATGCTTATGTAACTCCTCCCTCCTTAAGAGGGAAGCTGGTCCTGCAGGTTCTTGAAGCGTCCTCGCTGCTGGTTTCCTCCGGGACTCTGGGAAAATGCTCGTAGATTTTCCAAAAATAACATTTATTATAGTAGTATATAATAATCATAGATCAGCTTGAAACAGCCAGGATAATACTCTATTTCTTTATTTTCTCCTCTTCTTCTAGGGTTTGGATATTATATGCAAGTTGACGTATATAATCGAGAGGTATATATTCTAAATCCTTCTTTTAGGTAAGAGTACCCTTTGTTACCAAGTATAAGGGTTGGAATGAGGAATAACTAGGTTATATTTATCATTAGAAATGGAAGGAATTTCTAGGATGGAAATTAGGAAATGTTCTGTACTATATGCTTTCATCATAATAGACACTTTGATTTATTTATTTGAATAGGTTTAATGTTTACAAAATTAAAAACTACATATATTTTTTATGAATTAATAAATGTCCTTATTATAATTAGTAGTATCTAACTACTATCGAAACTAAACCATATATAATACCATGGTTAACTCTAGAAATAGTAAAAAATTTTTTTTTTTTGTTTTTTTTTTATAAGTAAATCTAACTTATATTCTATTTTATTTCTATAAACCTTATATATCCTTTAAGATGAAGTATTCTCGCATACAACAAAATAAGTTCTTTAAAATAATTATATATTATTATATATAGTATT